>JAHZNE010005576.1:0-15206 GCA_027744055.1 Callyntrura sp. NNG-2020
CCCATAGTTCCGGTGGCTCTTCCTCATCAACACAACAGATTGTGATTGATCCGAGAGCTGGAGCCAGTCAAGTGATCACGTTGCAGGTGAGACAATGAATAGTTTTTGTATAAAAATTTACTTACATCATGTGTGCAAAAAATATAAATGCATTACTGCACGTAGGTAGGTACACGCTACCATAAACTACTTTCGTATAGAAACGTTAAAAGAAATTCAGTGTCAAATATCTATTATATAAAGGTTACCAATTTATTTAACTTTTCTGTTATTACAATTGAACGAACAATCTGAATCAATCAAACGTGTGTTATATTCGCTGGTTTTAATACATTAGGAATCATGACTAAAAGCATATTATTGGGTGCTGCGGACAGTTCTATATTATGATTGATGAGTTTATTAGTTTATGTTGCATGACATGGATAAATTAAATAAATGCGACTGCGACAGTGTAACTGTAACCTTTAAGGATGTCTGGACATACTGTTTGCTTCGGATTGAAACTAAAATGCACATTCACTATTTACAGAAGCGTTTACAAACGGCACAATAACCGAGGCTTGATTTGATTGGCATTACTATTACAATCTTGAGTTTTCTTCTGTCTCCGCTTCGCTCCACATGTAGGTATGTAGTCACGTGAGACTGTTGCATGAGCTGCCGGTTTCTTTTTATCGAGTTACGGATCATCTTCTAACTCAACATCAACATCTTTTTTTGTTTTCAGCCCGTGGTCATGTACAGTTTTATTCCATAAGCACGTCATGTCTGTCTCAAGATTTTCTCCTGACTTCAAATGTGTGACAGAAAATATTGCGGGCCATGATTTATTCCTCCAATCATTTTTTGCGCACAATTTTCGGTAAATCTCCCATTCCTTCTGGGATTTTAAGGCGGAATTGGGTGAAAATGACAAGGAAATATCCCTGGTTTGTGGTTTCCATTTGAATCTCTCTTTGGCAAGACGTGTTAGCACCCCTGTGACGAATACGTCATCCCTCCAAAAGTAATTTGCCATATGAGAAACCGCATAAAGACGTGTCAGTGCCCCTATAGAAATCCCGTACGCCCAACGATGACAATAGTCTGGGTAATGGCTGTTTGGCCAATCGTTCTGAGAAAGGCGCAATTTTCCTGCACGATCTGGTTTCACTTTAATTCTAAATTTGCAGTAGAAGTCTGATAGCTTTGGTTCAAAAAAATAAACTGCGGATTCTTTCAATTCAAAGTTGAGTCTATCGATCCATTGAGCAATATCCAGAAACACGTTATCATTTACTTTAACAATAAATAAGGCATGTGAGCAAAAGTTAAGAACCCACTTATACCCCATAATATGTTTGTACGTAAGGTTTGAGTGGGATTCTATAAAATTTCCCATAACAAGATCACCGTGCTTCATTTGTTCAGCGCTTAACTTGGCATTTTCTTCTTGCAATTGTCCATTATGATGGAGCTTCTCCGGGTCGGCTTCTCCAAGAAGAAAGACTATTTGTATACTCCAGTTTTTGTAAGTTGGGAGAGAGCCCAATGTTTGACGAAATGCTTGTCTGGCAGAAAAATGGGATCGGTCACTGGAAACCAAAAGGACAAGGAGAGGGTTGGAAGCGTTTCCTGGATTTTCATTGCATAGGGATTCGTTGTTCATAACCCATCTGAAGTCAGCGATGTTTAGAAGAGAGACCCATGTCGTGTTTTCCGTCCTGTTACTTGGTTGGTTATCTCTTTCATAGAACACATTAGGGGAGTAAGGTGAGCCTGTCACTGTAGTTCGATGAGAATAATGCATTGATAACATTGGTTTCGTCGTCTCTCTAAGTTTGGCGGTCATGGATGGTTCCAGTGTCGCTTCTAAACTAGGAAATGACGGCGTCGAGTTACCGGCAGAAGTCTTTGTAGAGCCTTGATTTATATCCACCAAATTACCCCTTCTTCGTTTCAGTTTAATTTTTACCACTTCCGGTTCCTCGTTGAGTACTGTATCATCAAATAGCTTTGAAGGTTTAGTAACATTTTTCCGGTCCCGTTCTAACAAAATAGGACGTGGTGGAACTCCATTGATTCTGGAATTTTGGGTCTTATAACTTTCTGTGTTGATCGTCTGGTAGTTTACCCATTGAAACACAAATCCACAACTTGCAACTAGACAGAATAAAGTAATCTGCAAACAAACGAACGAACAAAGTAAAATAACAACATATGTCCACGTTTTATAGCAAAAATGCATGTGTTTATCGTTTCTGTAAACATTTACAAATATAGAATACATGACCTTATTTTTGAATTACGTACAAACCAAATGATCCGTATCCGTATGTTCCGATGCCGGTTTCGCCGCTCGAGTAAGAAAGACTCTACCATTTTTGTACAAAGGGATAATGACGATTTTCAAATAAATATTAATAAAATGCCGATATTAGGAAACTGCATTAAATGCTAGTATTGGAATTCGAAATATGAACCAAGGCCCCGCCGCACCACCGGTAATAAAGTCGAAATAATCGTAAAATTAGCACATAAATAGACAATACGGCAACAAGAAGAAATAATTCACGATGATATCAATATTTCTCCGACTAAAAAGTGAACGGCTGATGACTGTTTCCTTTGTCACAGTGTTGCTTAATTGCTTACCGTTGCAGTTGCATCTACGTCTTCAACTCTTCATTTCATACACAAGAATCTACAAATATGATCGACTAAGAGCATGCTTTTGTTGCAACGCAACACATGATTGTCTTTCATTCCTACTACATGGAAAGTTTCCATTGGAAACCATGGAGACAATTTATGATTATGATTTATGATTGATGATGAGATGAAATATTACGCATCGTGAAGGAGGTCGTTTGCTTTGTTGTCACACGTATGGTATGTGACATCATTCATGAGCAGTGAAACTCTTCCGGGACGGGATATTACGATGACATGACAGTGGTAATTGGAGTAGGTTGGACTTTGCGGGTTCTCAACTTCACAACTACGGCAGCCAAAATGGTGAGCCACAGCGCTGATAATGTGTCCAGCGGTAGGAATTGTCTAACCCGATCTTACCAATCCACTACTGTAGAAGTCTTTCAAACATTAATGTTGCTGTACTGCATATTTGAATAAAAAATGTTTGGAATGTGGTTGTGGTTGATGAACGAATTACGGACTACGGACCGCAATTTACGGTGCTTGAATATCAACATAAGCTATGTACGTAATTATAACGTCATTGTTCTGGCTAAGTAAGATACGGGAAATCCCTGGGAAATCCATTTTTGTGAACAATAACACCGTTTAAAATTGAAGTATATGTGTGCATTAACTTTACTATTGACTATGTGATGCTATTCGAACACATAGTTCGCTTTGTTAATTCGATTTCAGGACTATATGGCGTGACGTTAATTGCAAATATGACACGGTTAAAAAAGGAAGGTCGCCAAAATGACATTTTTTTCATATTACACAAAATTTTACGCAATCGTAATCATAATAATTCTAGCATTATTAGAATGATCTACAAAAAAGGAGTGGACGGAGACAAAAAAATTTATGATGGGCAGTCCTTCCACTTCTTTTTTACATAGCCAAACCTATCATCACTCACATTCTCTTTCACATTGTGTCACGCAAAACAATGCAACATGTAAATCTGTAATTACACATAAACTCACTTATTTACGTAGTACATTTGAAATAAAATGCACGTAGCGTGCCAGATAATTTTGTGTTTTCTACAAACTGCAATTTAGACATACTTTTGATAATGATCCACACAAAATTATGAGCCGGCAGCGTTGTGGCAGTGGGACACTGGACCCGCAGAAATAAGTTTTTTAATGACTCATTATTATAAGCCATCTCATAATAAAAGTTCAACAAATTGTACTCACGCAAGCATGATCAAAATCATTTCATGCCGAGCGACTATGCACGGTTTCTAGTTTTTACTTTCATTTTGAAGTGATTTTTTGACTGATGTGATTGATAATCGTGTGCGCTCTTTTCTTGAATTGTCCTAATGAATAATATACACTGCACCGTTATAGGTGGCACTGGTAAATGAAAAGTTGTAGTAAATCATGCAACATATGTCTACATTTCACTCTGCAACACCTACACGTCTACGTGACTGATGGGAAAAACGAAATGATGCATGTAACAAGGAATATCCTGTCCCTCTGTCTATGAGACTTTTCGGCAAAACGGATAACTAACTGCCTCATTTGAGAAGACACGAGTTCATGAGATCCAAAAACCAGTGGGGAATTCACTTTTCAAATGAGAAACTTCTCACATTTTTATAATATTGACCTCCACGTGCGAGTCAGTGAGTGACTGTTTGCCATTTTGTATTTCTATTTTTAAAAAGCTTCGTTCGTTGTTCAAAATATTGAAGCCTCATTGACGGGTCGGTAAAATTTTAGGACGATAACCATTTGGATCGGTTGCATCATGTGTACATATCCTTTTGCTACTACGCGCTTATTTTATCAAGTGAAAAATCTTTGGCAGTAAAAATATGGATTTATAATAAAATATTAAAATGTAAAGCAATAAAGCTGTCAGAAGAAAAAAAGGCACATTAAGTTACCACAAGCCATAAAACTCGTCATTTTTTCTAAATTCTTCATGTAAATAACTCACCAGTTTATTTTACAGTTACAAGTTACATCCCACGTAATAAACAAAAGGTTCTATCACACAAAAGTAGATATATGTTTATTGTAACACTTAAAAATAATAAATTAAAACCTTTAAAAATCCATAATACACTTCCTGTGCGTGTTAGTGACAACTAGACTGAATACCCCCCACTTCAAATTGCATACCTAATTATGTTGGTTCTCCCCAATTCAGTGAGATGAAGCCACTTTTGAAAATAAACGTGATAAGCCTATCCAACATGACACAGCTACTTACTACGCAATAATACGCTTAAATTTTGTTGTTTTGAAAGAGTTCACCACTCACCACCATACCAGCAGCAGAGCAGCACACAGCGTTTAAGTTGTGTGTGTTATATGCGGTTTTTTGTACTCTCACAGAAAAAACTACAGACCGAAAGATAGACAGACGCCAACAACGAAAGAAGAAAAGTCGGATGTGATGCGTAAAAAAATAACAAGAATGTTCTTTTGATTGATACCACTTCTTAAACAAATACTACACAGTAATTTAACAAGAACTGCTAGAAAAGTCATCCTTAAACAAGAAGAAGGAATTTAGACTTGAGTCTTTTGGCATTTTGCAATTGCATACAATATATTTACAATATATCCGAGTGTGTAATTATTCTATCTGCATTACATTTTACATTCAACACAACTATATACGAGTCGCTTTCACAATGATGAACATATCTATCTGCATGTGCATATATCCACAACCTGCATTTCTTCTGCATTAAGGGCCAACTTAAAAAAGTGACGTGTGACAACCAATTCATTTGCGATTTTTGTCATTGAACAACTACATGCGAAAAGAGAATAGGTACAAAAGGAAAAAAATATAATGGAATACAGGCAGGGAGAAAATGTGGGTCAGTGGCTCCACTAATGAGGTGTCATACAGAAACAAGAGACATGCATAATACACAGACCTGACTTGGTGCATGTATGCACACACGTATATCAGGGATATGCAACTGAAGTGAAGTGACTTTGTTTCAATGCCGTTCACACAATTTAAAAAATTGAGAAGAAGAAATAGTAATGAGTCTCTATTACGCATGCATCAATTGATTTTTCACAAGAAACGCTGAATTTCTTCACTTGGTTAACTTTGAAAAGTCAAAAATGGTGTATTTGAAGACGACGGCGTAAATTGTTTTCCAATAGATTTTTGCTGAAAAGAAGAGGTAATAAGAGGTTTTTATATATATCCACATCCATATAGGTACAATTATATAAAAAAAGAAATCGTGTGAGAATCTGGTGTAGAAGAAAGGATTTATTTTTTTCTTTTCTGCTTTCATGGTTTAATTAAGTAGACGTAGAAATGAAAATGAGGTAAATGAACTTAATTGAAGTTGTCTTTTTCACCTAATTAACTATCATTTCGTATCTCTGTTGCTTTCATGATGATTAGGTTGGCGATCTAGTTGACGGTGGCACCTACAACCTCACTGTGAAAGGAACAGGTGGCCTAGAATTTGAGAACACGACCCAGCTTGAGTACTCTGCCAAGAGTAGCGCCATCCTTATTCAAACCGATAAGCCGATCTACAAACCCGGGGAATTGGTGCAATTTCGAGTGCTTTTACTCGACCGCTCTCTCCGACCTAAGGGGCCAGGACCAATTGACGTTTTGGCAAAGGACAGCCAAGGGAATGTAATTAAACAGTGGAAAAATGCGGTCGTACAAAGGGGTCTGTTTTCTTCGGAGCTGCAACTTAGTAGCCAGCCAAATCTGGGCGACTGGACTTTGGAAGTCTTGTACAAAAATCAAAAGGAAGTTCAGCAGTTTACCATTAACGAGTATGTACTTCCAAAGTTTAACGTGGAACTGCAAATGCCAGAACATGGAACGTTTAACGAGTCCAAGATTACTGTGAGGACCAGAGCGACGTAAGTGAAAGAAGCATTTTTTAATTAAACACAATGTTTATCCATAAATAGAAAGTTCATTGTCTCATGTGGCCCCACCAGTCAACATTGTTATTGCTAAATCAATTTAAATTAATTTTTTGTTTCAAATTCATCGTTGGAGAATTGTACATTAATGCATATATATAATGATTTTAAAAGAGGCGTTCTTGATATAATAAACTTAAATGATTTTTGCTTCTGCGCTTATGCAGTCTTCAGTGACGACTAGAAATTGCAAAACGAAAGCGATAAATAATGAAAGAATCCATTTTAACATGGTATCCAACTGGTGCGTTTATTTATTCTGATTTGTTATCTTTCCTCGTCCTGCGTACTATTCACTGCTGCATTCAAATGCAATCGTCTTGTGTAAATTCATTTGTTCGATAAAGTAGAAGTGCCAAAAACAGTCAATACCTCCAAAACTCTATGTAAATTTTCCTTGAGAACATATGAACTCACGGCAGCACGACGACGACGACCGTGAATTTACTGTGGTGGAGATGTCGGTGATGATGCCGATAGAAAGGCAGCGTCGAGGAGAGATGATGAGGATCATGTAGGAGTTTACATTAGTGTAACGTTTAAAAATTATCATGCGATTTTGAGTTCAGCACGACGATGATGATGCATACTGTGTTGCCTGCATTGCAACGCAACGGTAATGCACACAACAACAAGTACTGTTGATTTTAGTTGGAGTTACGTATGGAGGATGATTGAATGAGTCAAGTGGGGAAGAGCAAATTTTGCAAAAGGGGTACAACAAAGAACAAAATGGTATACGTTTAGGGATATTACGTCACGCACGTATTTAAGCGAATGAGAAAATAACTGGTGCCAAGAACGATTATTGTTGCGAAATTGCAAAATACATCCTTTTCACGAATAACTTGTATAATACATGAATGCATGATTCATTAAAAGCTCTGACTTGGTATCACAGCACAGTAGCATTTGCTGAAATTAAAATAAATGAGAAAATTGAGCATTTATGAGTGAATTAATAGTTTAAAATGCTAGAATCAATTGACGTGGTATGGCGTGTAGCTAACAGAAGAGATAGAATGGAATGAAGTTTCGTGAAATAAAATCTTGAAATCTACACAATGTCTGTATCGTAAACCTATTGTATTCGCCCACTAACGATGATGCAATGAAAACTGGCAGTGGTTATTCAAAAATGTAATGTAATGTAATTCTTGGAATATATAGGTACACTTATGGGAAAGCCGTAAAAGGCGAACTTGTTATATCCGCTTATCCCACCATTCACTCAAACTATATCCAACCCGTGTTTTCTGGAGTGAGCCGTAAAACGGTGCAAATTGATGGCTTTGCTGATGTGGAATTTGACTTGACCAAAGAACTCGGGTATGAAAAGCATTTTATGAGTTGTGACGTGTGACGTTTATAATAATAGCCCCTGGCAAAGATTTTGATTAACATGTAACGTCTCTATTAAAGCCATTTTCATTTCTTTCTTTTTTTTGACAATTCAGATTGACAGACGACTACTTGCGCGTTGTTCAAGTCGAGGCAATGGTTACAGAGCGACTTACCGGCCGCCAGCAAAACGCTAGCAAGTCCATAACTCTTCACAAGTACAGCTACAAACTGGAAGTAATCCGTGGTGCTGAGTCATTTAAGCCGGGACTTCCTTACTCCATTACCGTAAAAGTGGCCACCCAAGATGATGTTCCAATCTCAGATTCAAATCCCAGAGCTCTGCTGGTTAAGCATGGATTCTCGTATAACCACGAAGAGTATAACACTTCCTATCACAGCATACCACCCAACGGACTGGTCACATTGACCTTCACCGCTCCACCCGACGAGAAAAAGTTTGTGTTGGGCATTGAGGCTACGTATAAGGAGCTGACAGAATGGTTCCCTACGGTGCAAAAGGCATTGTCTGTCTCGAATGCGTACGTGGAGGTTGGCATCAGAACTGAAAATCCCAAGGTGAGATAAGAATGCCTTGACTGCTGCATTATTATCGAATCACTTTAGCATTTCATTTTCTTTTATTTCTGACGTATAATTGACATTGTTACAGGTCAATGAAGAAATCGAAGTTGATGTACACACAACGGTTCCCCTTGACACGCTGTACTATGTACTTGTTGGCCGAGGAGATGTTCTCCTGTCTCGGAAATTTACTCTAAGGGCTCCCTCTCAGCAACTTAATTTCCGTATATTGGCCCCTGCCAATTCTGCTCCCCAGTCGACTCTCATCATTTACGCAATCTATCAGGAAGAAATTATTGCGGACTCGGTGACAATTCGAGTAGCTGGTTCTTTGGACAACTTCCTGAACATCACAATGACAGCGGAAGAGACACAGCCTGGAGAAGAAGTTAATATTGTTGTGGGCTCCCGACCAAACTCCCTTATTGGATTGAGAGGTATTGACCAAAGCGTACTGATACTGAGCAAAGAGGACAGGGACATCAACATGGCAATGGTTGATAGAGAGTTGGAATCGTGGAACGCCGGGATTGGAAGCACAAGAAGTGGAAACTTTGCGTTTGGTCGATACAAGAGATCTCTGTTGTACCATTCTGCTAGTGCTTTGACTGCTGCACAGGTTTTTGAGGTAAATTGTTTGGCTGAAAGAGCATTTGACATTTGTTGAGAGGACATCATTATTGACTCTAATTATCATGCATTACCATGAATCATGAATTTATCATGAATTGTTATATTGTAGAACGCTGGTGTCGTGATTATGACCAACAGCATTGTTCACCAACAACCGCCAGTTGGTAAGTGCCATTTCCCTATATTTTCCAAATTTTCCAAATATCCCAAACGTCTACTTTTAAAAATTGATTATATATTTATATTGTGGTTGATTCATGGAGACAAGTTTAAATGAGTATGTTCTAAGGAGCCTATAAAATATAGGTAAAATAATATTGTTATCCATTATGATAACTAAATTTTCTTATCAGGTCCATGGTCTAGGAATGGTCGTGTCTTAGATTATGGGGATCTGGAGACGGAGGAAGTAGAAAATTTCGAATTTAGTCCCCGGAGTAATATGAAACTAAGACGTGTCTCTACGTTTTATGATGAAACTGATAGCCCAGATAGTTCAGCATTGTTGACTAGAAAACGAAAATACTTTCCCGAAACATGGCTCTGGGACGTTATATCAGTACGGTAGGAGAGCAGAGATGATTTTTTAGAATTTTTTTAGTACCCACAAAAAGTACAACGCTTTCCATTCGTTTTTAAAGCAACTAAAATACACATTACGTTTAGCTCTAGTATACTTTTTCTGTTTTATTTTTTCATTTTTTTTACAAAAAAATGCATGTCAAACTGAGTAGTTGACCTTTTTAATTTTATTACAATAATAATTAATATTATTGATATTGCATGTCAGTATGTTAACTGTAATTGTGTCGTAGAAAGCACGTTTTTACGTTTTCAAACAACATTTTTTGCGAACAAATGTGTCTTTTGTTTTCAGTTTTGTGGAGTGGACACATCATGCATTAAGTTGAAAGTGTTGACATTTGCGCGTAATAGCATCATCGGTGTCACGTTGCGTTGCATTGTTAGATAAACATCAAACATCCCATAAAGCAGTAAAAAAACGTTCTTGAGTAGTTTGATGACCAGGAAGTAAAGATGAGTTGCATATAAGTTCATATTTACAATGCGAAGAAAGAGTAATATTTCGCCATAGGGTGGTACACTCACATCCCAGTACTTACTTTTAACATGTTATTAACTTTTAACCTCACGTAATTTTAGTTAACCCAGCAGAGTGAGAGTGATAATTAATACGGGTTATTATTTTTTTACCCTGCGTACTATTCCGCATACTTTTGTTTCTGAGGATAAATTATAACAAGTAATTCTAGAGGACGCGTAATTTTTTTTGTGATTTGTCACGTAGTAAGTACTTAATTACTCATGATGCTCATCTCTGACTGACTCACCTTTTCCTGTCGTATTAATTGCTTCTTGTTGTTCATATTATTATTATATTATGTGTGTAGTTTTCTACCGTGCCAATTTTATGGATGATACTGACTATTTACCTGAAGCTGAGGCTGACTCGACAGCCTATCGAGGTGTATCAGGATCAGACTCCTCTATCAGAACCAGGAAGTATTTCCCTGAAACATTTATTTGGGATCAGTTAAACACAGGGTAATACTCTAACACTTCAATTGACAATTGACATAAACTACAACAACACCATCTTATTTACAGCTAAATACAATTTTGCACGTGCAAAAACTATGTCAAAAATGTTAAAAGCAACAACACTGCCAAATTCATACATTGTACATATACCTATTTGTCTTCACACCACGTGAGATGGGAAATGTCATTAATGGGAAATGGGGATGGGATGGCCTTTCCACTTTGCTTAAGATATATACACATACATTGGACTATTTGCTTTACAACTTACAACATATATAATAATAGCTTTACAATTGGGCTAGAAACTGGGTGTTTCTTCATAACACTTAAATTTAACGTTTTAATCGAAACGTTTAATCGAAATAATATACTTCATTTGAAATCAACATGTTATGTGTAAGCAGCAGTTTTATTCGGCTGCTTGAAAGGTAGGGGCATTGTAAGACGAGCTGGTTGCATTAAGAACATCTATATGTGTGCAAAACTGTTTTTTAAAAAATGGGTAGTTTGCACACTGAAAAGAAATGATGCATGTGCAAAAAATCGTTTAAATCGTTTTTAGTATCTATCATTTCCATGCATGTTACTTATACTATTCTGTACTTGTAAGTTATGTATCCTTTCACAGTTTCCCCCTACATCGATTTTGTCCTTTCTGTTTTATTTTCTCCACTTTTGTGTTTTTTTTCTTTTTGTTTCTTTCTTTTATGCTGCTCCTTGTGTGTATAGATGCTTCTAGTCCTAAACGCGCTGAAAGACGACCTATTCGTCCAATTTATGATCGGTCTGTACTGACATCCACGTTGAGACCGGATATCGGTCCAGCCATACCGTACGTAGGACCCACTCGACCTCCAAAAGCGGGTCCCTACGCGTTTTCTTGGATTCCAAGATCGCGATACTCTCCTCATACCATATTTCTTAGTGATATAAAACAGCTTCCTGCACCCACATGGATTTTTGACAACTCTTCTACGGGGTATCATCATAAAATATTCTGTTACTTTTCCGCTTGAGTGTAAGCATTATATAGCGGGGGGAATTTCTTGTACAAAAGTGAATTTACTGCGTAGTAGTAGTAGTAGTAGTGCTTGTTCGTGTAGCTTGATATAAAATGCTTTTCATGTTTTATGAATGCCACACAGTTTTGTTGTATGTAAAAGTTAACTTTTTGCTGTGCTGTTTCACTTTCTTTGTGTAGTTTTTGTAACTGTACTGTGTGTTGCATGAACCTCTTTTAACCTTTTTCAGCAGAACGCATGAATATTAAATGTGGAAAGTTATAACCTTTTACATTAGAAAGTCACCATGAATAAGTGTGAAATTTGATATAACAGATACGACGGTCGCGCACTCATTAAGAAAACAGTACCGGATACAATTACATCGTGGGTCATTTCCGGCTTTTCTTTGGATCAAGGCTACGGATTGGGAGTATCTGACATTCCCATGAAGTTGCGTGTTTTCCGACCTTTCTTTTTGTCGCTGAATGTTCCGTATTCTATTAAGAAAGGAGAGGCTGTTGGTATACAAATTCTAGTACATAACTACATGAATCGTGACGTTGTGGCGGACGTGACGCTGGACAACGCGCAAAATCAGTTTACATTTACGGAAGATGAAAATGAGGTGGACAACAGTAAAAGTAAGTGAGAGTGAGGAATAATAATTTTTTCGAGGTTTCCCACACTCGTATTTTCACTTTTACATAACAAAACTCTTTATGTCAATGTTTTCCTCTAGAATTGGAACTGTTCAAGACGGAAAAGGTGACGGTAAGGGCAAATTCCGTCGAGTCTGTGTCTTTCCTCATTACGCCAAATACCATAGGAAATATTGAGTTGAACGTTAAAGGATCGTCCAGACAAGCGGGAGACGCTCTTAAGCGATTGCTGAAGGTTGTACCACCCGGCCAAACTCAACGGGTTACGAAGGGTACTCTCCTTGACTTGAGAAGCGGCAGACCGTATACGTCCAACTTGACTATGTACTTCCCAGCGAAACGAGTCAATGACTCGGACGTTGTTAAGATTTCCGTGATAGGTGACGTGTTGGGACCGGCTATTAGTAACCTCGATAAACTACTAGGTTGGTGGCGCAAATACGCATATAAAACATTACTTTCAGATGATGGGTCGGAAAAGAAAGCTTATCTATGAAATGATGCTATTTTCGTTGTTTTAGAGTTGCCAACTGGCTGTGGAGAACAAAACATGGTCAAATTTGTGCCAGACATTGTCGTCCTGGAATATCTACAGGTAAAAATTCAATCGAGCCTACGTTTATCCTATTTGTAGTGAAATGCTAGCCAGGATTTATACATTTCTTCACGCCGGAACGGAATTAAGAAAACGATTGAGGGAAAACTAGGTTGTTGTAGCCATATATGTAGGCAACGAATGATGTATAAGCCATGTATATGCCAAGTTAAAAATATTTTCCAAATCCGGCATTAGAAGTAGGGATACACCACACACACCTGTATTTGTGCCCAGCTTTCATGTACTGTACCACCACGAGCGACAAAGGCATCAACGTCACTGATACCACAAAAAAGCAGATGCGTCAAATCCGTGTGAAGCAAGCACAAGCACAACATAAACCAAAAGAGCACTGGTTCATGGTTGCAGGCGACACACCGCATCAACTAGAGAGTTTTTCGCTTAGTCTTTCACAACTAACCACACATCTTTGTGGATACATGTATGTACAACGTGAAAACAAACTGTATTGCCACGCAGTGATGATTATATCATGTGCAGAATGAAGAGATTTTGTTTTGTTCTTAATTTAGCGATTGTTGAGGAATCATTGAAGTGGCTCGTCTCCATTCAAGAAGTCAGTGGAGCCTTCCCCGAACGTGGTAGGATATATGACACCGATCTACCCGGTCAATCAGGTCAAGGTGTATCTCTAACCGCTTACGTTGCTCTGGCCTTGTTGGAAGCTAAGAACGATCAGGATATTGAAAGTGACCCGAAATATACCGATGCTATCAATTTGGCATTAAGCTATATAACCAGAGACTTGGAAAGAATCGAGGATCCTTACTCATTGTCCTTAATTTCTTACGTACTTCACGTTGCCGATCATCAATTGAAGGACGGGGCATTCCACCTATTGGAAGGTCTTGCTAAAATTTCAAATGATACGGAAAAGAAATATTGGGAACCGAAGAAGTCCGCCTTGGATGAGAAAAACCCTTGGACTGACAACCCAAGACCCATTGGTGTTGAGGCTACATCGTATGCTTTGATGACCTACGCTAGGAAAAATCTTATTGGTACGTACATTTTGAATTTCTCACTGTGTGCTCCATACGAGAAATAATGTTTCAATTCAATTGTCGATATGAGTAATTAAAAAAACATCGTTGTTCCTCTAGGTGACTCTGTACCACTCATCAGATGGCTGTTAGATCAGCGAAATCCTGCAGGAGGGTTTCTTTCTACTCAAGATACAGTCGTTGGAATAACTGCCTTGGCCAGATGGGGACGATTGGCGCAGTCAAGTAATACCGACATGACGGTCGAAATCACCTATGAAGGTGGTAGCCAAAGTGTGCAGATAAACCGCGGCAATACAATTGTTCTTCAAGAGATAGAGTTGCCCTCAACTGCTAGGTGGGTTAACGTGGAAGCAACTGGCACCGGTGTGGCGATTGCTCAACTATCTTGGAGGTACAATCTGGACGTTGTTGGAGCATGGCCCGCCTTCCGGTTAGATCCTCAAGTAGACCGAATTTCCACCTCCAGTCAGCTCCATTTATCCGTGTGCACCTCTCCTGTGAAAGGATACAACCAAACCAACATGGCCGTGATGGAAGTTAATGTTCCGACTGGTTACGCTATTAATACAGACAGGCTCCGCAATTTGTTCCATTATCCTCAAATCAAGAGATTTGATACGGCCGACTCAGACTCCAAAGTGATCATGTACTTTGACTCGTTGAAGGAATCTGAAGAAGTCTGTCCAACTGTGTCAGCATACAGAGTGTATCCAGTAGCGAAGCAGGCTTCCGCTTATGTCACAATGTATGATTATTACGATAATTCACGCAGGGCCAGGCAATTCTACGACCCACCTAAAACAACGTTGTGTGACATTTGCGATGAGAAGCAGTGCTCGCAAGAGTGTCTCGTTGCGAGACAGCGACAAGTGGAAGAGGATGCAAAAGCCAGAGTTAACTCAAGTGCCATTAATGTGAAACCAGCGTCATTTAGTCTGTTTTTGGTAGTAGTCGCTTTTCCTATTGTCACATCACTGTGTAGGAAATAACTGATCTAAAATATTAACTAATTTGTATTATTATTCTAATTTTGTAAAAGTTATTTTAACGGTTGTTTAAGTGAATAATTTGTAGAAATAACTATCCTATTTTATACCTGTAGAAGCGTACACATTAAAACAAAATGGTATATAATAGGTTGATAATAGGATAGATATATATAG
>JAHZNE010005577.1:0-14033 GCA_027744055.1 Callyntrura sp. NNG-2020
AATAAATAATAACTAAGGATATCGCATATACTCTGTATATAAATAATAAATACACATATTTAGCTGCGTGTTACATGCACTAAAAATTTCACAAGCGAAAACTTTGTATCATTTTATTTCGGGTGCACAATGATAAAGATGCAGTGGAATGGCTAGCTTACATTAGTCCATGAGAAACAAGCAACGATTGAGAAAAACTTTCAGCACAACACCTCTGGAAAGGCAGATGAATTTCCTTCACATTAAGCGAGAATTCGCCCTAAAAAATTTTTGGATTTAAAAAATATTAATAACCTTGTATCTGTATGGCAATCTAAAAATTATTAGCATTTCTTTATACATTTACAATTCCTACCCCCAGCAGTTGTTTCTTGATGTCTATTCACAATGGACAATGGTAAACCCCTTCTCTGAATATTCCGCTTTAAAATCGCTTTTACCAGTGACGTGCTGAAAGTAATTAGTATGACTTTCCAGATCACATTAATTGAAGATTACTATGATCACAATTACAACAATAACATTAGCACTTCTTACCCTGGAAGCAATATGGTAAACCAGCAGCCGCCCACGCCTCCTTATGCGTGACATCATTATGGCGTCTTTATATCACTTATGCTTATCTTGGGTCTTTTGTTGATGTGTCTTATAATCATTTCACGTTTTTTACACACAAAATTACTTGAACTTGAATTTTATAGAACGTTATACAATTACTTACCTTACCTACCACATTTATCCACATTTTTGATTATGCAAACAGCGTAGAAACGATCTTCAAAACATTTACGGATAAAGATGTACACGTAACATTCATTTTCGCTTATTTTTATCACTTCCTCTGTGAAAAAAACACTACAAGAAAATCTTCTCCTAAACAACACTAAACAAACTCTATGGGAAAGATGTGCAAAGCAAAAAAAACTTTGTAAAATGTAATTTTAAAAATTACCATAAACAACATTTGCAGCAGAAAAAATGGCAGAATCAAATTTTAATGGATACGTATAAATTCATTCATTCATAATTCATAGATTCCAACATACACACCTAAATACCAACGACGTGTTTTTGTTTTAGGTATGCACAGGTACTTCCACAAGTCAGACAGTCAGACATCTAATTTCTACATACCTGTGCTCATGTTTCGTTTCAAGTGGCCAGGCCAGCGATCCTGTTGTACCGCCAGAGTGCACAAATACGCCAAATTACACGCACAATTTGCTAAAACAAACTACTGATAAGCCTACGCGATAGAATATACCTACTAGTTTACGCTCTGCCTGTTTACTATTTTTAGGTAAGCCTTGCAAGGCCAGCCGTTGCTCTGTATCAATTTCACCCCTCCTATTTGCTTGATTAAGTGATTACACAAATCGCCACATTTTTTTCCATTTCAAGAGATACCCCACGTTCAATACCTACACCCACGCACGCAAGTGTACACGCTGTTTTTGTGGATTGATGATTGTTATGATTAGGGTTATGTAACTCACTTTGTACATCTTTATACAAAATAATTTATTTGTCTACCAAAAACACCACACCACTAGCCCTAACCACTAGTTGCTCGCACCCTTGACTCGCACACGCCTTTTTTACAAGCAGACTGTAAAGACGTGGAAAAAGTGAAGACTGAAGATTACAGGGCGATAACCAATTAAATCATTGATGTGCTAATTTTTTACGTGTTTAATTGTTAGTTGTGTTCGTGGTTGATCTGCGATTAACCAAGTGCTCTCTCACACCCCAGCGACTACGCACGACGACATAACACACGCACACAGTAGCAAGTTATCTTTTGATTTTGCAGGGGCACTTATCTCTAAGCTGTTTAAGGGTTGTACTCACTTAAAAGTGCATTAAAAATCTTAAGTCGTTATTAGCTTCTCTGATTAATATGGATGGTAACTACATGTATATAATATTTATGTAACCTATAAATAATAATAAATATTCCTGCAACCATTTCGTGAACTAATCAGAGACATGATATTTTACAATCTATAAAGAAATTTTGACTAATTATATTTATTGTTGTTGTTTTTGTAAGGAAGCAGATTGATAAGTAGTGCAAAATATTATTTTTGTGTTGAGGGAGGAGCCGGGGTGCTAAAAGTACCAAATGCCACACGACGACGTGTGATGCTTAAGCGAGTGTTAGGCCCCTAGCGAGCGGAAATTTAATTACAAGTTTGTATGGTTTTGTGTGTTAAAATTATTAGACACTCAAGTCGTCAAGAGTGAATTTGGTATAAAAACTCGACGCTGGTTAGAATCGTCACTCATTCATCTCTCATCATCTCCTCCAACACTTGAGAACAAGAATTAGCTCTCTAAATACAAATCGTGTGAAAATTTCGCATCAATCCGAAATCATGCGTTCTGCCGCTGTAAGTTTTGTACCGATTTGGCACACTGGTAGTTACAGTGTTTTTTAGTAAAAAGTGAGAAAATACTCAGGTTTCATTATAAAATTGACTTTTTCTTTAGATTATCCTTCTGGCCGCTGCGGCCGTCTGTGTCTCCGCTCAACGCGGTGATGGTGGAGATGGTAATGCTCTTGGACGTGGTGGAGACGGTTGGGGTTGGGCCAGGCCACATTACAAGTATTCCTATGCCGTTCACGACAAGGTATGTCCTTTGATACTCCTGTGGTCTTGAATAATATCAGCTAACCAAGCGGGAAATTTAAATTATTTAAAAAATGTATATAATTAACAGCACACCAAGGACGAGAAGAACGCCCACGAAGAACGTGATGGTGATGTGACCAAGGGATGGTACTCCGTTGTTCAACCCGATGGTGTTACCCGTACTGTCAACTACATCGTCACCAAGGATGGTGGATTCCAAGCTCAAGTCACCAACAAGGGATGGGCTGCTCACCCAGCTCCCAAGGGATGGGGATGGGGATGGGGACATGATGGCAACCGTGGAAACGATGGTAACCGTGGAAACGATGGCAACCGTGGAAACGATGCCGGACGTGGTCTCGGTCTTGGAGGAGATGGTGGTGCCCGCAGCCAAGCTGAAGGTGGTTTGAGATGGTGAACACGGAACAACTATAGCTAACCAGATAGTTTTAGTTGAAACTTACTTCTTCTAAGCACCACAGTTTTTAAATTTTTTCTTCACGTCTTTCCACTTTCCTCGTTTTTTTGTTATTTCTTTCTTCTTTCTATCTTTGTTATATTCTCTTTTATTGCTTCTGTCTCTGACTGATCTTGCTGTACTGGATACGATGATCGGATGATGAACCCACATAATTTGTGAACATCAGTCAGTTCGCAAATTTTAGGGGCAACCCTAGTCTGTTCTTTAAGTATAAATAAAACTACAAACTTTCGGGTTTGTTACGTTGTAAAAAAAATCTTCCTCTTTATCTACTTCCTCATTACTTCATTTGTTTACGGTTTGGACTTGCAAATTGCAAAGGATATCATATATCTCATTTTCTGATAAAAACTTTCATAAAGGACTACTGTGTACTATGTACCACTCATCCCATCAATTCATATCATTTTAACCAATCCATACCATATCATGTAAACTTGCCCTTACACCAGGTACTAAGATTTAAATACGTGAGCGGTCACTTTAACAGTAAATTCGTAAAACATTATGCAACTCTCGTGTCATGACAGACTTATGAATTATGAATTAAGTTAAAGTTGGGGCCGTATTGTCATATTTGTCATCGCTAAAACTAATTGTATTGTCATTTCGCTTTATTAATTGTGTCTTTTTTCCAATTCATTGTTCACCATTATGTGCAAATCAGTTGTTAGTTTTGTAGGCAATCCACTTGCAAAAAAAAGTATATATGCTTGTGGAAACAAGTTTAATCCGCTCCTATGCAACCGAAAAGGTATGACATTAAAGGTAGTTATAGTAGGTAATCCATAACTAACGACTAATGACACTGAAGACTAGACGTCTAGAAAAAAAAAACTTGTAAAAATCCAAATATAAATGAATGAACAATTCAGCTTAATACATTCCCGTAATTTGACTTTTGGGTTAAAAATTGTAAAATGAATGTATACACGATATGTGTGATGCACACATCAAGCAGTAAATTCCATCCATAGTATAACGGTTATTTTATTGAAGGATTTTTTTTAAATTGTTACTTAACGAAATACATGTGAGGTACGTGACCTGGACAGAGGAGAATATTTCATGAGTGACGTATGCAACTTTTCGTAATTACCTCAAATCTTGTATTTTTCAGTTCTGAGGAGTGCGTCATTTATGTCATTTAACCAGTCATTAAAGTTAATATTATGTTGTTAATTAAAAATCCGGCATAATAGTATAGTTGTACTATTTTCTTTCACCTTAATAAATACGGAACGTAACTTGCTATATCGAACAGAAATTACAACTCGTGTTTCTCATAGTAATAGTTGACTCATAATCAGCAACTACCTTACAACTTGTGTTGTTCATGTTCATCATGGCACGCTTAACATCATTGTTCTGTTTCTTATTATACCCCATCGCAATTTCCACATCGTCTGGAAAGGACATCAACATCGCTCAATCCGCTGCCGTAGCTTTTGACATGGCGCTTCAGGCCGCCCTGCCAGGGGACCGTTTAATCCTTGTAAAAGGTGTCTATCCTGGTCATTTCACCGCGATTGCCAATGGGACGGCGGAAAACCCTATAGAAATAAGAGGTTTCAATGACGGTCGTAAACGCACAGTGATGATTTTAGGTAACGGAAAGGAAACCGCGCTCCACATTTTGGGAAACCACTGGAAAGTTTCGGGACTAAACATTTCCAATGAAGGTCATACCGGGCTACTAGTAACCGGGGACAATTTTCATGGTGAAAACTTTGCTATCGTGAAATCTCACACGGGTGTGATTCTTAAAGGAGAAAGTGATAAACTCGTGAACAACACCATTTTTGGACGAAATACCGGCGTCGTGGTAGATGGAGCCAGCAATGTGGAAGTGAGTGGCAATAAGATCATTCAAGCTAGCACCTGCGTTCATGTAACAACCAGCGCCCAAAACGGCATTTTAGAAGGAAACCAGTGTGACGGAGTGATTAACAATGAAGGAACTGTCCTGGAAAAGAATACCCGTCACGTGGTCAGCGAAGGACGTGTATAACTACTCGTTTTACATTAGCCAATTTGTTTTAAATCAGTACTTTCCTCTTTATTTATCTATTTATACCAGTGGAAATTTACTTTATTTAAACTTTAATTAAATTTAAAGATTTTCAATTTTTTTCTGAGGTACATCGCTTGGCGCATTGTTTACATTGTTGTTATTGTTGTCGTCGTCGACATCAGCGTTGCATGTGCTGTGTCTATTATTAGATTATAAACTATAATGCATACCCGATATCAATAAATTAGAGCATTTCTAAATATTAGACGGCTGCTCACAAATATAATATAAGCTGACTTATGAAAGCATGTCATTAAGATAATTTTAACTTGAAAGCGAATTATTGCACGCAATACATTAACGGAGTCTGTTATCAACAGAAAAGAGTACGCGTGGACAAATCATGTTCAATTTTAATGGCTAGGAAGAGTATACGAGTAACCACCAAATTAGTAGCAAGAATAACACACTGCTGCTAATTACAGGAGTGTAATTACGACTTTTCAAGGAAGAGTCTGAATTTTTAATGCTTTCCTCCATTGGGCAATGATACCGATAGAGGAAATGACGACTACTGATACTGGTGTCGATAAGTAAATGTTTTCCTATTTTGATGTGAGCAGCAGAGTTTAAATAGCAGACGAGCAGGAATTGAGTGTATCATTCCAGAAAGCGAACTGAATTCTGTTTTCAAAGTAAGCACTCCCCAACGTAACCATGAAGTCTGCCCCACAAATTTGCCTTTGCGGTCTTTTTCTCTTGATCGCCACTGCTGCTGCCACGACGGGAAATCCCCTCCGTAATATTTCCGTCTCAAACAGTGAGCAATTAACCAGTGCTCTGAAGGATGCCCTTCCTGGGGACCTTATACAACTCTCTATGGGATTCTTCGAAGGGCCCTTTACCGCCTCTCAAAATGGGACCAAGGATAATCCCATCACCATAGAAGGAATAGAGGACGTGAATGGTACCGCGCACATCATTGGAGGTCCTTCTCTTCCTGCGTTGACAGTTACGGGGAGCTACTACGTCCTGGCAAATTTGACCTTGCACAGTCAAGAAGCTGTGGGACTAGTGATATCCGGAGAGAATATCCGAACCAGGGAACTTCGAACACAGACAGTGGTTCCGCTGACGGGCACTACAGATGCATCGATAGTGACGGGCAATAACGCGGGATTGAAGATGTCCACTTTGGGAAATTCACGATTTGCTGCGTGGTCAGACAGTTTGCTCATTAAGGAAAAAGGAAAGTGTCCCGTGGTAGTTCCCAAGGGTGTCGTGTACGATGCCTGTGTTATGGTCCGACAAATTTTTACGGGCAGATTTGCTTTCTAATTTATTGTTCTGGTATTCAAATTTATTGCATTTGGGCTAAAGTTAAATAGAATATTTCAATTGCAGTCTCAGTTTATATTTTTATTAGTCATTTCACATGAACAATATTTGAAGATTCAATAGTCTTGTGAATTTACACTGTTGTAAACACTTGAAAACATTTTAATTCGTTCCCTGTATCAAAACTGACTTTTATTAAATAAAAATTTTTAGTTTTAATAACAAATTGAAAACAATTCTATCATCATCATCAACATCCATATTATTGCATTTACGTGCATTCTCTTTGCTATTTTAAGACATTGTGTGCATTTACGTGTACTAAAAATGTCTTAAACACGTTCTCCTTGGCTATCTAGGGGAGAGAAAACTCATTTCGTCGATGGCATGAATGCGACAAAATTATGTATGTATAATGGTATGTAATAATCATAAGCTATGGTTCATAACTGACGAATTTGAAGATTAACCTTCGTGGTCAATCCGATGGGGTCCAACGGTAGGTTTCCAAATGGGTCGAAATTTTATTTCCAGATATTCATAATCACTTTATGGTATTGCAATATTTGACACGGATTGCTTGACCCATGTGACCTCCGAAGGTTAGAAATGGACGTTGCTCCATCACATAATTGTGACGCACACATCATTTTAAGGCCTGGTTTTACCATCGACCAATATTATATCAGCATATAGATCTTGCGACCACGCAGTTTACATAGTTTTAAGTGTACCTTCTCTACGGCATTTACAACGGTTTGATATTTGTTAATTTCAAATAGTAATCCTTTTTGTTTAAAGGATAATTATTTTCTTTGAAATATTTTTTTTAGGTTTCTTTAAATTTTGGTTATTCTTTTCGAGAGTGACAGGAACAACAAACTAACAAACCTTTGCTTTTAAATATATTTTTAGAGTCATATAAAACCACAACAAAATTCATATCATTAAAAATATTACGGAATTCAAATGTTGTTCCTAGCATTCTAAAAACAAAATTATTCTATACCTATACGACATATTTCGAATTTCAGATCTGTTTTATGCCGTATGAAATTATTCTGATTCTATATTAAAATATTTTGAGACAAAAAGTACCTATTCAAATTTATTTTTAATATACAAACAAAGTATATAGATTACTTTAATAATGGTATACGTGTTCTGAAATTCATTTAAGAAATCAGTTTTGTTAATTCCTTTATACAATTTTATTTATACAGCCATTTAAAATTATATGTAGGCAAGCCATCTCTTGTTCGCAAAATGATAGACACGACGTCTAATTTATGTACACTAATATTTTATCTTTTTATTGTCGTACATGGTGCAGTGAACTAACACTAGCTCTTCATTAAATTACGTATGTAAATCAGTATAAATACAATACAATGTTGCAATTGCAAGATGTTACAATAAATACAATGATACAAGTTGTCCTCTTAACAAATTATATTTAAAAACTGAAAAGCTGAAAACGCTTTATTTTTGTACTATTCAATCCGGCGTAGTAGTATAAGTATGTATTACTTTACCAATTGTATACTAATAGTAAAATCTAGTATATTCAAGTAAAAATTAGTTTTTGTATCTTTATCAAAAACGGCGTCTCCATAATAATAAAAAATGGGCCTTTGTGCCAGCACAATCTTCCTAAACATTTTTAATGTGAACGCACACCGGCAAAATTTATTTCTGCTTAAATCACCTGCCCACACTTTTTTAACGATCTTACTACTGACATCATGACACATTATAATTCTCGGCAGAGTTTCATGAATGGTCAAATACGTCACTGCAGTAACAAGAAGCAAGCAACAGTAAAATGTTCCCGGTAGTAAAGCCCATCCTGTAAGCATAATACAATTGCAAGCCACTGCAATAAAGAAACCGCACGCCATCAACACTGCTGCCAAATGTCGAATACCTTCCCGTCCCACCTGAGTCAATACCTGAAACTGCGTGTACACTGTAAGGGTGTAATTGCTAAGAGGTCGACATTCAATATAAATCAAAATTTCCCGTGCCACATTGAATATAACAATTGCCGGGGTGAGAACGGTGCCTAATGTTCGTGTAACTTCCAAAGAAATCCATTGTGTCAACATTAATCTGAATATTAAGCTGTATTTGGAAGGTTTCCAACCAAAACATTGAGTCATTACGTCTTTCATAGGATCAAAGTTGAAGAGAAGAGCGGCAGAAGGAATGGTTGAGCCTACCATAATGAGAAAAAAATTAAGTACCACGACGAAAATACCCATTGTATCTGCTGACTTGTCACGACAAAGGATCTTTCGGATTTCTGTCGAGGTAAAGTTAAATTAAGGTATGTTCAATCTTAACAAACACCTTCCAAAAGTGACTTGAGTAAATATTTGAATTCATACCTCGAAACAAAAGTTTCGCAAAATGCTTCTTTCTATCCGCTTCCAGATTTTGGATTTTTTGGCGGCTGTACAGTTTTTGTGCAAAGGACATTAATCCGTTAAAGTAGCCGATACAAAGCACCTCTGCATACTTTTTTGCAACGACAATTATGCCAAGAAATATGGCGAAAAAAGCAGCAATCAGAACGTAAACTACGGCTATACCAAGGGGCATAGATGTAGGATTATTGACAAAGTTGCGAATGATCGCCAAAGAAGCAAGAAAGAAAGAAAACGTGACGATTACGGAGGCATATAAACTGATGAGTTTTAGGTGGCTTGTTTCAATGCCCATCGTTTCCGTTTCGCCATTCAAGTATGCTTTGTGTTTGTAACCGGGAACTTTGCTGTAGTAACTGGCCGCTAGAGAAAAAGCTTTCCACATTAAAGGAGTGCCCATTTTGTATATGTTAGTAACTTTTGAAAGGGAAAATAAATTGTCGAGTGAGTTAAAAACGGTGGGAAATTTCAAAATTTTAAGAAACAAATATGTGACAGAGAGGGCAAAGTTTAAAATGTTTGTGTATCAGTTCTCTAATGCAATTTGACAACCGTTGACGCTAAAACTGCTTTCACCATCTGTTACGACTTTTGCTATCGTGGCAACTGGTTAAGAACAAGATGGTTTCAACATTACGATTACTATTTTTTATACCGCGACCGGCTCTTTAGGATCAATAGTTTTTGACGGTAAGTATAATGCTTGTAATAGTAGGATAATGTATTGTGTGCTAAATTATAAGTATTCGTACTAAATTTCTTTCTCTTTTATGTAAATCGTAGATATTTCAGTTCACTTTAGACATGTTGAAATAAAAAAGTAGATTCACAAACCTATAAAAGGCGAAAAAACCAAAAGTATAGATAAATATAATATTAATACCTTACAGCAAACCATTTAGTTATTAAAAACATATTTCTTACATTCTTTAAAATAATCTTTAATTTTTAGTTCAATACTTTATTTTTGTAATTTAATACTAATACTATAATTTATAACTGTAAGCTCATTTAAAAAAATAATTAATATTATATTATTTTACCCACATTGTCAGAATATGTTGGCCCATTATAAATTACAACGGGTATGTATGTAACTTACTCGGAAAGGTTAAGGTAGTTCTGAAAGTAATGCGGAATGTGGTTTTGTTGAACAAACCTTCTAGTAATAACTGTCAATCTTGTAGGTCTTCCGGCCTTTTCTTCGGGCAATAATAACGTGAATTGCAATAAATTTTGAAATTCTGTTTTCGACAATAGGTAGGCGTTACCCTTAGTTCCAAATTACAAGTCAAATTTAGCTTTATTCAAACTTGCATAGCTAGTCTTATACGGTGTATATATAAATGTTAGTTTAGAGCCATGAGACCTACTCTTGTGCATGCTGGAGGCTCAAAACCCACAAAATTGTTTATGCTATGCTGTCGGAAATTAAAATTAATTTTGAAATTAAGAAATAGATAAGCCATTCATATACGATGTACTATACCAATTTTTGAAAAGGTGTAACGCTACCGCTGTTTTAATCAAATTGAAGGTAATTCTTTGCTTTTTTAACCACTATTTAAGCTTGAGGAAATGGTATAATATATGAGGTTTATAACAAGTGTACTGACAATGGATGCTGGGTGAAAGTAGAATAACCAAATCACTAAAGCTTTATAAAGCTGTCACTAACAAATAATGGAGCAAAACGCTGAAATTTCAAGGCTTAAACCTCTGACTATTATATTGTCCATTTAATATACTAATTGTAAAACATGTATTTCGCAAAATCATGATATTTCCGAATGGATTCAGTGGAAGCCTCAGAATAAACCAAGCACAGGACGTTAGTCAGGTCCGAAATAAACAACTGTGAACGGGATTTTTAAATCCAAATGTTACCAGGCACACTGTTTGCCCACAAAATCTATAAATAATACTTCGTACATCTGAGATGTTATGTAAGCAACCTCATAAAGTAGAGCAATTTACCTTGAACTTTCTACTTCAGATTTACATGAAAAAGTTTGAACTCTTTGAATAAAAAAGACATCGTAAGTTGTTCCGGCGTTAGTAGTGCTACCCAGTTGCTTATAAAATGCAACTACTTTTTATTTGCTTTTATGACTTCCTATTACAAATAAACTACTACATGATAGTGACACATAAATAATGTATGTAGAATGTAACAATATTTTTTTCGAAAATTCCGAAATTGTTAGTGCATATATTAAGGAGCGATGACTATACTAAAAATGTACATATTCTGAATGTTTAAAAAAATGTATTGTTGTTTGAGACCTATCGCTGAGCATAAACAACATACCTTATCAAAATTTCATAAGAATCCATACATTTTTACTTTCGGATGAAATAGGTAACATGTACTAACAAGCAACGCCCAAGAGCTGTTTTACCGGAATTTTAATATAGCGTTGCCGGGATTGTCATGGATATGTATTCAGCAGAACATTTCCAGTTTTCATAGCATACTAAAGATACTGGTGAACGGGTCCTTTGTCTTCCTTGTTAATAGTTTCCATAGAAAAGGCAGAAAGATGGATATAATCTACTTCTTTTATTGAATTTAATAACATATTTATGAAAAGCAACTAGCAGATGTTAAAAGCAACATAAATAATAAATATAACCATTCAGTTAATTAGTTCTTAGAGTATTTGTCTTATATAAATCAAGCAGTTACTTAACTAATAGTATATTAATAGTACATTCTAGTATATTCCAGTAAAAGCTGGTTTTCGTATCTTGATCAAAGGCACAAGCTCCGTAGTGATAGGAAACGGGGCGTTGTGCTGCAATTTTTTTCCTGAACCAAGTTATTGTACAGGCATTCCACCTTGACCTATTTTGGTTTACTTCATTGGGCCACTTCTCTCGAACCATTTTCCAACTGATATTATGACAATTTATGATTCTTGGTAGTGTTTCATAAATGGTCAGGTACGTGATCACAGTGACAAGGAGCAAGCAGCAGTAAAATGTAAACGGGAGTAAGGCCCATCCAGTAAGAACAATGCAGTTGCAAGCCACCGCAATAAAGAAACCAGACGCCATCAACACCCCCGCCGTAGACCGAATCCCTTCCCGCCCGACTTCTGTCAATACCTGAAATTGGGTGTATACCGTCAGGGTGTAACCACTAAGGGACCTTCGCTCAATATGAATCAAGATATCCCTAGCAATATTAAACAATAACATTGCTGGGGTGAGAACGATCCCCAATGTTCTCGTAACCTCCAGCGTAGCCCATTGACAAACAATCATTCGAAAGATCAAGTTGTACACGGACGGTTTCAGATCCAGACGCCGAAATATTACTTCTTTCAAGGGATCAAAGTTGAAAAGAAGAGCAGCCGGAGCCATACCAGTGCCAACGATAATTAGAAAGATATTTAGCACGACAATTAAAACGCCCGTTGTGTCTGCTGATTTGTCACGACGAAGAGCCTTCCCAATTTCTAAAATAAAAAATATTAATGAGTTTTCATTCTTCAATAAAAAAAAGAATTTGCCCTCGTACCTTGTAAGAAGAGACGCACAAAGCGAGTTTCCTTGTCAGTTTCGTGTTTCGTAAGTTGTCTGTAGCTATGGAACCTTCGCCCAAATGCTATCAAAGCGTTGAAGTAGCCGACGCAAACCGCTTCCGCGTGGTTTTTTGTCAAAAAAATTAGACTAAGGAACATGCCCCCAAAGATAGCAATCACAACGTATACTACCGCTAAATGAAGAGGCATAAAATGCGGAATATTAATAAAGCTACGGATTAGCGCAACACAGCAAAGGAATATGGCAACTACGGCAAGTATTGAAGAATAGAAACCAGCGAGCTTTAAGTGACTTGTCTCAACTTCCATTCTTTCCGTGGCACCATTTAACAATATTTTATGTTTGTAGCCGGGAATTTTGTTGTAGTAACTGGCAGCAAAAGAACACGTTTTCCACACAAGTGGGGTGGCCATTTTTGCACAAGTTAACTGACGGTTTTTGGTGATCTGACTGAATTAAATGGATTTGTTAGTACGAAATTACGTGGTTGTCGCCACTCGCCATTCACCTTTGGTGAACTGAAAATTATTGGTCAGCGATGGCCACGAGAGAAAATTGTTGTAGGTAGGTTTCTGTGATGCTGACGCCGGTGCTGGCTAGCTTTGCAAATACAATGTTTTCTTGTTTTAGTTTGTAAGTTTTAGGTACAATTTCATTTATGTTGTTGTGGAAATGTGCGAAATAAAATATTTAACGAAGAACTTAGACTTAACTATATTTTACTATAACTATTTTACTATTAACTATAATGAAAAATGGTTTTTTTGTTTTTTTAGAGAAAGAAAGTACCTAGACATTAAAGACAGAAACCAACAGAAATAGAGTGTGTTATGTAGAGTTAGTTTTAAAGGTACATCTATATACTCCAAATAAGCAAATTATTAGCAAATAAAACTGTCTACCAAAAATTTCTAAAAGTATCAAAGAATAAGCACATATTTTATTTATTTTGGAATAAGCACACTGTTTTCTGTGGCAATGTTGTGGGGCTTTCTTCTTTACAAATCCTAATCTGTCAACATTATCATTGTACAGTTGAAATATGTGTTTTCTACGAAGCAAACATTTTTACAAGATTATTTTACATCTTATTTATATATATATATTTGTATACCTAGTTTTATATTTAATGTTTTAAGTACCAAATAATACGCCTCTTATTCGATATATTTATATTCAAGTTTTGCTTTCATTTTTCAAATTTTGAAACGTCCAGGGGTCGGTATTATCACCGATTCTCATTTCTTCGTTCTTCGTTCCTCATTAAAATCCCGTATATTTTTCCCATTTACAGATATTTAGATCACTTTTAGTTACAAGCTTAAATGGCAAAATACACGGTGAATTTTATGTGGAACGAAGAACGAGGATATGAGAATCGATGATAATAACGACCCCACATATTCATATATTTCAGTATTTTAAACCCAATGTCTAGTTAAATCTAATATTCAATTTGTTCACATACTACCCACACAATAAAATGTAGTGAAAACATTGTTTCACCATTTTTAACATCTTGTCCAGAGAAATAATTTTATTTGAAAAAATTAATGTAAAGTTTATATATATGTACGTGTTGT
>JAHZNE010005578.1:0-24089 GCA_027744055.1 Callyntrura sp. NNG-2020
CATGTGTCTGATCTCAAATCATCTTTGTAGTTGCATTCTTTGAATCAGTGTGTGAGCTTCAGGCCGATGTAACGATGAAATCAAACAAGTAGTAGTATTTTCGATTGTGCATTCTATGATTGTAATCAGTGTAGGCGATATAAATAGCAATATGCCATGAATTAAAGTAAGTAAACTTTGTTTCATCATTCAGTTCGTTGTTAGTGGTTGGTCGGTATTTGCAACAACTGCAATTTTGTTGGCAGAGGCCAACTGCTATAAACAAGAAATTTTACGCTAAACTATATGTGTATCTTCAGATTGTAACACATTTTTTAAAGTTTTACGAGCAAGCAAAAACACACACACACTAGCTATGACTAAGCGCAATGTGCAACAGTGTTGATATTGAAACGGTGTCAATAATGTTGAGGATTATTTGCGAGAAAAGTGAGAAACAGAAGCATAATAGGTTAAGCAGCGTGAATTATTTCGTTTTAATTTAAACTATTTATTTTGCTCAACTTTTGGCTAAAGTTCTAACAGGAATCTTACATTTTTAATTTGAAATTTAAATTACATTTTTAAAATGACGCGGACAATATCCTACATATTACACTGTAGTACTGATTCTTTGAAACGTAAAGGAACCAACATCAGAAGCAGGACGCCCTTTTCAATTCGACCTGTTATTTTGTACGTATTTGTGAGGGACAAGCCCAAAACTGTGAATAAAATGATTCGTGATAGTTAACCTGGACCTTTTCCTGTTAATAATTTAGTTTTTGTATTCAATGTCCTAAAAAAATTATTGTTTCGAGCTAAATTGCTTCAGGAATCGCAACCTTGTTGTACGATACAATTATTGAAATACCGGCATACAATTACTGAAAGTGTCTAATGTTACACACAGCTCGTATAGCAGTTGGTAGTTTGAAGTGAGAAGTTGATCATCAAATCAATCTTACTGGTGAATATAAAAATAAGTGTTGACGTACCCAAGCACAAGAATTAAAGTGAAGTGTGTGAAGAAGCAGGTTAAGCACATGAGCACTTATGCTCTCTCGAAATCTATTGATAAAAATTTCAAGTTACCTGACAAGTTTCTTCGCAGTCTTCAATGATATTATTATTAAGTTAAAAATGTTGCTATCTTTGCGGCACTCACTTTGCAGTGCATGAATAGTGTAAAAAAGTACCTTTGAGTGGTAACTTCGTTAGGGCTAAAAGGGTTTCATGAGCCCTAACCTGCCTAAGATGACTACTAGAATGCTCTCCTAGTCATCTTTCAAGTTACGGCGTATTACCGACAAATTTAAAATTTTCTAGTGTAATCAATACGCACACACACCGAGTTACAGTTTGCAAAACTGCAGCATTCAAATATATGCGAGCTGACCTTCAAACAAAAACTTGAGCAAAAAAAGCAGAACGGAACGACGTCAAAAAAACTGTGAATTCTGTATACGTTCAGGTAGAAAAGAGTGTAAAACCATGTTATACTGCATGTTCAAGTTGTAAAAGGAGTAAGTAAAAGTGTTTTTTTGTAAAAGCAGCTAGCTGAAGGCAGAACTAGTTGAATGGAATCCAATACTTTGCAGTTTTCTTGACAGAAGATAAACTGGAAATCAGACACAGTCATTTTTCTCTCATGTTTTGCGTTCGATGTTGTCTATCTATTCATGAGCGTTCGTTAACACACGCTGATAGTGCACGTCACTCATTTTTTACAAAGAAATATCATACTGTGTACAACAATACGTTTTATTGTTACAATAGTTTGTTCATTTGAGGTTGTGAAGTAGAATTTTTAATAAGCACTTCATCATAACATTTTATGTACCATTTGACAGAACGTTATCGCACGCTATTAATGTATCTTGTAAATGCGCAAATGCACTAGACTTTATTACGGGAGAGGCAAAAGATTTTTTAAAATAACTTGAGCACTTACTTCTCGTCGGTAATTACATCGGTTTGGCGACATTGGAGCAACATCGCATCGTGGTAAAAGGGGGTATGTGACACACTGCTTAAAATAATTTAAAAAACAGATTTTTTTATCCAACCTAAATTGTGCTGCAAATATCTAATCAGTGGTGTTGGTGTTGTATACGTCAATAGTACAATAATTAATTGATTAAGCAATTAACATATTTAAGCTTGAGTGAGTAATGAGTAATTTCCTGTATTAATAATCTGGGGCATGGTAGGAATATAGATCAGTTTAGAGTTCGAATGGGAGAAGACCATTTGAGTATCTAAAGTTCTTCATTCATGGTCCTCCTCCCTAGGGAGCCATAATAAACATTACTGCAGTACCGGCGGCAACACGATTATTTTTGCTCTGCTCATTGATCTAGAATAAGAGTTATCCTGGTGTCTGTGTCCGTCCCTGATATATCTGCATAATGCATATAAAGTTGTCAAATAATTTTTGCCCTACGTATAATTACTGTGGTATTTTGCCAATTGATTTGTGAAGTTGGTGAGCTAGTGGTTTGCTACTACTGCGAACGTGGTTTGCGTGTGTGTTTTTGACGGTTAAACAAATTGTTAACACGACTTGGTGGTTTCATTAGGTAGTCGTGATTTACACGCTACTGTTTTTCGATTGATTTATCTGAAATCCTGTTATTATTAATTATTCTTTTAGCATGTAAACGCAAATGTACAAAAGGTCGGGCGCTTTAAATGATAAAAAAAAATAGGACAATGTTATCAGATATCATCTCAACGAAAAATTTGAGTTAAGGCTGTAGACATTGGATTGAGTGAGATTATGACAAAGTAAAAAAAAGTTGCTGTACAAATGTTGAATATATAATTTAATCAAATTGAAAAAAGTACAATGCAATTCAAAGTGGAATGTAAAATTGTCTTCGAGTTCGAATACTATAATTATATATATACCTATAGAGCGTTTTCAATTCACGAGAACCAGTTGCACAAATTTATCTGGGCAAGCATGAACAAAAGAACGAAGAAAGGGTTGAAATTGGTGGAATCGAGTCTCATAAATCTTCAAAAATTTCTTTTCTGTCACCCGTTACATTGCGTTACTTCTCATTACGAGCCGTGTTGCTGTAATAAAATATAGAATTCAATCACAATCTAAAATAATATATTCCTCAGGCACTTGTCATATATATCATTCTTTGTTGCATTGCAATTCAAGCAGGACGACGACGCGACGATGATAACCATTGTTAGCTGTGGGTAGGTAGACCGTATAGCATATCTAAATTTTAAAAAATATTCAATAGAAAAGTCTGTAGGTAGAGATAATCTGAGTGAACACAAAAGACTTTGATGATCGCATTGGCACTAAGCTACAGCTACCTAATGATATGGAAAATGGTTTGACAAAATGAAGGGCTAAAAAATATTAAACGAGAAACGACTAGTTTTCGGCAATAAGTTAATGCGGATATAAAACATACAAAGTTACTTTATCTCTTACGCACATCGCTTTGGTCAAACAAGCGCTCAGGTAATAACAATAATAATATCAAGCCAGACATCTTATCAGCAGCGTTTCGTTATTATCAGCGCAGCAACAAGTTGACTTTATCAAATAAAAATAAGCAAACGCGTACATAGTGCACAGTGTGCGCTCACACACACACACACACACAGCAGCGTCTTTATAACGCGTGCATCATAAATATATACAAGCAACAGGAAAGAGCAACATGATCACTCATGAAAAAGTTGACATTTTTAGTTTGCTTAATTCACAATCTGTACATAGGTACGTCAATGCCATCGTCGTTAGTATCATTAAGTACAAATGGTCAATGGAATTTCATGTGATATGGTTTTCGCTTCTCGGCGAAGGGAAATCAATACAGTAGACAGTGGACAGCAGCAGCATCATCTATTATTTTAAATCAATGAATGCAAAGCACCCACCGTGCGAGATAAAAATGGTAACAACATCCCTTTAATCCTTTAAATCATCAGCAGCAGCCTGTCATTTTTTATTATTTATTTTCGCAGCATCAGCAACAGAAGAAATAATAAGCAAACCACTAAATTAGGCATGGGTTCCTTTGGCTGTTCAGACTAATTCATCTCTCTCTCTCTCTCTAGTAGTACTACTAGGGCTACATACATACATGTAAGCACATTTTATATATCCGCCTTTTTCTAAGTGCTTGCCCATCATCATAAATAAAACGCGAAGATGATGTATTTCACCATTTATTTCGCCTCGCTCATTTAAATAATTCATAGTACTGTTTGTGGTGGGGTCATTTTAAATGTTTATTAGTGTATGTTATTACCAGTGTTATGATAGTCTGTGGGTAATAATATTGTTTATTAGTAATAAAAATAAATGATCCACGATAATCCATCCACCAAGGAATAATAGTCGTTTGATTGTCAAAAGGTAACGGGGCACGACGTGGTTGACCAAGGAAAGAATTGCATTTTTTGTCTTTTGATGACCCTAAGACAATTCAACAAAAAAAATACTGCAGTTGTGTTAATGTCTGTAGAAAACACATTGGCAGGGAGTACATTTTGATAACAGTAATTTAGAAAAGTGTGTAAGATTCATTCGGTGAGCAAACTTTGGCAAAGAGTGTTTCTTATTTGCCGTAATTTTGTAACAATTCTCCTCATTGTAGTTGAGTGAGTAATCTAAGCTGTAAATGAAAAACACCGGGGATGATGGTGATAGTTTGAATGGCGAAGGCGTCCAACGCCCCTGTTGACTGATTGTTTTTGTGGAGTGATTATACATGATACATTAATTTGATTACGGACTACCTATTTGTGTAATTTTTAAGATTGTATGCTATGGGAGAACGAGGCGTACAAAAGATAGATGAGGGTGATTTTTGCGTTGCACTTCCGAAAATTATATTCACCTCTCAAGGACCGTATATTTGAATGTTTGTATTGTTATCGTCAAAGAATCAGCAACGCAAGTGGCATATTGATCTGTACACGGTCACGTCTGTTACGGTTGTCGTTCATTCTTGCATCCAACAACTTGATTACATTTTGGGAACTATCCTAATTGCTGGCACGTTGAGAGTTTTTATTTACCAGTGAAAAGGAGTGGCTTGTGATGTCATGTAAAGAGACTTGTGAATATAAGTGAAATTATGCAAAAGAGAAATAATGATTAATTGCATGTACGCATACCTTTATTACTTGGGTTGGGAGGTAGTAGTAGGTGTACTTGGTACATTGTAGAGCGACTTCGCTCATGTACATACTTTCGTTGCATTCTTTTGTCTTTGGAAAAAACGAATTATCGCTAACGTGGACAGCTTTTAAACCAACTGCATTCATTGGCACGATGTGAGGTTAAATTTTCATAAAAAAGGACTGACACTGAGTGAGTGAATAGAATGACAGGGACTCGAGACGCGACAATCAAGATTAGACTACAATTTCTTGTGCAATATGAACTCTAGCTTTGGTGTTGTCAAAATGTCAGTATTTTGTATATACAGAGACATACTCCAACAACTCTTCTTGCTCCTTCTGATATTTCAAGAGCCAGAAATGTTATAGTTCGTTAGTTTACTACTCCTTTTTAGTTGCGATGCTTGGTAGTAGATAGGTACATCTCTTCTATATCTCTCCGTAACTTACATAAATACAGGATACCTGTTTCGTTTCTTTAAATAAAATGAATCTTGACACAAGGCCTATTCGCCTATATAATACACATACGTTTACGTCCATATAAAAGAGAGAGAGAGATAGTCAAGAGTGTAAGTCTACCCGCCTGTACTTCATTCCAGAGAAGCGGAATTTAATTTTGAAAGGCAATTTCGGGACTAGTTTAATTTGAACAGTTCTCTACCGAGAACGGAGAAACCTTTTACACGGAGGAAGGGCTAGAGACTTTAAAGAAGCAGAAAACAAGTTTGTTTTGGTTCATCAACTTTGTCTTGTCTTTCTTTTTAATAAGAAGCAGCTGTGTCGTCTCAGGACGGGAAGGAAATTCGTTAAAACATAAAGTTAACGAAGTACTCTTCCTACTTCCTTGTGCCTATCAACGTACCTATTTAACGAGTAGTCCACTGCATTACCTCTTCCATTTCCCGATAACTCTGCCAACCACCAACGCACAGTTTTAAAATATTATCATCACATACTTGGAAGTTACAACAGTCAGAACTGTGCTGTTTTATTCATGGAGAAATTTTCTGTGCTTATTCTGTACAGAGTGGCAAGCAAAAGAGTGTTTATGGTGAAAACCTACTCATTATCAGTATTGAATTTAAACGCGCACGCCGACTATGAAACTTCTAAATTCTTAATTAAAACAACTACATTGGTTTAGATAAACCAGGCCATATCTAAAATAATAACATGCATTTAATTTGCGTTAAGCGACTGGAATAGCATGTCACAACAAACAACAAATAGACACCGACTTGTTCACATATAAGGAAAATCAGAGAGGTCTCTTACGTCTACTGTACGTCTATAAGGAAAATACATAATAGCGGATAAAAGTAAAGGAATGAAAATCAAACGTTGTGTTTCCTTGTCCCGTTTGAAGGAATTTTGGTAATAAATGAAATATGTCGTGTATTTTGTATTTACATAGTGCGTTGATATAAAACTGACATCCTGAGATCGCGCCTTTTTGTGAGAAAAAACGAAACCATTTGATGAAACAAACAAACAAGTGAAAACTTTTGACTTTTCCATGCAAGTGGAATTTGCCTGGTAGTGGTGTATGTTACATTATTCTAAAAAATGATTTTTGAGAATAACAGTAATAAGTATAACCATTAACCACGATGATTGAGCGATTTTATTCCTCTCACTGTCACTTCTACCCAATAAACTTAAACTTGGCATCAAATATTACGTACAATAATATTATGACGTTGACGCAACCTGAAAATCTTGGAACAGTTATGGCTTGTCAGAAACAAATCTGCGTTTTATTCCCATTGAACTGTTTTTGTTTGGTGTACGAATAGTGAATATATACTGTATTTATTCTAACGAAAGTGACACACAGGATGACAAAAAATAGCACAATTAACATGCTAATAATAATGCTTTGGACAGCTCCCACGTTGATATGATCATCTTTACCAGAATTGCTTTGTCCTGTATAGATGGTTTGGTTGAAAATGGGAGCTTCTTGTGTTAAAGATGATGCATCTGCAGGTAAATCACCAATGAATATTTTGTAGATATCAAACTTAGAATGCAATGTTATGAAATGTTCTATATGTTTGCCAACTTTTTATTGGTTTCATCAAATGTACTTGTTATTTATTTATTGGTTTTGTGTTATGTTTGAGGTTTTCATAAATTTATTTGAGGTTTAATAAATAAATGATTGGATTACATGTCTCTGTACATATGTAAGCAGATACTTAATGGTGTATATTTTTCAATGTATACTGCTATTCTGCCTTTATAACTTTGTGTGTTTTACGTGTCTCGTGAAACATACTTCGAAAGAGGGGTTCAAAAGGTATAAAGATGAGGTAATACAGAACAAATAAATATGTAAGCACATGTCATAAAGAGATAGTAGGCTAAATACTCCGGATTCAGAGAGTAGTGGCGTGTCATAATACGTTGTTTGTAACAGATTTTCTGGCTTCCACTTATCCCCTGGTGTTAAACCTGAACGGATTGGCTTTGTTTTGATAAACTATACTAAAGTTTTATTCAGAATACCGACGATGAGTATTTTCTGCTGAAATGAGGCTTGATGTATTTATTATTATTATTTATTAATGAAGAAAACAGACGTACACTGAAAGATGGTTTATTTTTATACTGACAGACGTAGATTAGCACAATTTTATCATTTATTTTTTCTGTTAAAAACTGGCAGCTGAGGGACGCATACATGATCATAGAGGTTTTGTTGTCCAAATTTTTTTCTTCACTTTATTGCTGCGTGAAATGACCGTTCAAAACTGTACACGGTTTATTTTTGTAGATTATACACACGTTTCGCAGCAGCGCTGCTGTAACATATAAGTTTCTTTGGTCAAGGATACGTTGAAAATCGTTCGTACATGTAGTCTCTTATTTTATCTTCTGTAGTGGTTATGATGTTTCTATAAACTCCTCTAAATTCTGTGTATTTGGACTAATAATACGTTAAACTGTTTTTTTATTTTTCAATAGTCAATGCTGCAGACATGGATCCAGGTAAGATCCTGTTAAATATTTGTTTATTACTTGTTAACGTACTGTAAAATATTGGAATTTACGAGGCTCATGAGACTACCTAAACTTTTCTCTTCTAACCATCTTTCGTACTAAATCATATTGAATATACTTTATTTTGGTACGTTTTTTACTATCCTTTAGACAAAATTGAGGACTATCTTCTCCAAAATCCGCAGTTTCTGGATGCATACGTGACCAAAAATGTGGACCAAGAAACACTGGAATGTTGGCTGCTGGATCGTCATAAAATTGCCCAGAGCCGGAAAAGCAGTCTTTCCCGATGGAAATTTGGTGCAGCAGGAAGCGCTACTACAGCTGCAGCGGAGCCCAAGAAAAATATGTTACAGGAGTTGGCAAAGTCTCTGCAGAAAAACAATTCAAGGGAAGGGTCAGTGATGTGGGAACTGGCTGTTTGCATTGCTAGTGCTGTCTCTGCAGACAGCTTCATTCTTTATTTGGCGGATAAACGTGATGGAACGTTGTGCAAATTTAACCTAAGTGTAAACAATGGAGCGATTGTCTCTTCTACTGATTCGCCATCCACAAAGTCCAACAGTGCCAAGTAAGTTCTCTCTGGTATGCTGTTATGATACGTTTTGGCAGGATTTCCACTTGTAGAATTTCTCCGAAATTCATTCACCACACCATACCAGTCAACCAATGCGTAATATCAATATATTAAAGCTGCAAGCGCAAAGGAATAGTAGAAATGCCGTAGCTTGTGTACTAGTGTAATACCAAATTATACTGGCAAGCTCTATAGATGCAAGACCTAAGATGGGAGATGGGGTGAAGTGAAAATGACGTCAAATAAAGACATATCGAGAAGAAATGAAACATAATACTGAGTTTCTCAGATATCACAAAATTTGGTAGCATTTAGAAAGACAGGATATCATCATTACGTAGGTATAGTACGTAATAACTTAACATGCAGTTCAGTCATGCGGTCACATGAGACAACATGGCTCAATTCATTGATATACACGTGTACGGGTGGATTGCGTTTGTATCTAATGTGTTATTATATCTTTGTCTCTTCCATCCTTGCCATTTCGAAACATTCGTCTTTCTTGTGAATTTGATTTAACCAAGATTATTATACAGTTGAATGAAAGTTAAAACTATTAGCATCTATCCTTGCATCATACGTTGTAGCAACATATTAATATAAGTTGGATCATTAAAGGAGTTTGGTTCTCATTTTTCGCAGATATAACCCATTGTTTGAACGTAGCATAGGTAAAGGAAGACGATAGTTAAGGGAATGAAACTGAAAAGCTTAAACACACCCATAAATGGGAAAATTTGGGTATTCTACAGGGAGATTATTGATACAACATAACGGCAACTTGTTATTATTATGGTTATTGTGGACTATGTAGTTTTACCAAAAGTGCCACATTATCATAAACTTTTCAGCGTTCTTTCCTGACATTTCAACTATTTCAAGTCGTATATACCTAGTTTCACTTCCCCCCACACATGTCTGCCGAAAAAAATCATGTGACTATTCGGGACATTAGTTTGTTGTTACTTCCATTTACTGTATATACTATATGTATATCGTCCCTCTAAGATGGTTGTTCCTCTTAAACAATCATAGAAAAAAATACTGCTAGCCAGCTCAACTAAAATGAAGACAACTTGGCGTCTAGTTGCCATTGCATAAATTCAAATGCACTCTGTAAGTATATGAAAGCTGCTCATTAAATTATTGAATATATTTCTACCCAAATCATGCTGTATGCAAATTGCACTTGGCATGACTCTACTACAGAAGCGTTTCTTACATTTCATTGCAAACAAATTCAAACCCCAAACCAAGAAAGTTGCTTCAATGAGGACAATTTATCGATGTTGTCCCGTATTCATATCGCATTGCCCACGTACTGTCTCGAAGAGAACATAAACTTCACCTAATATCGTCTTTTTATCATTCTTGTCTCCTCTTTTACAACCGGGAATCACCATCCACCACCACTCTCCATTTCACCATAAATAGCAGCAACAGTGAAAATATGGCAAACCGCCCATACTCCATGAGGGAAGGACTCACAATGTCTGCTTACGTTGGCCAAAGACGAGGACCCTTGCGGCTGTCGCGATCAGAGGCAGAGGCAAGATTTCCGGAGGGTATTGGAGAAAGCGCCGAGTCTCAGAATGCTTATCATATTTTCTGTCATCCCATCATTCGAGCTGATGGGGATTTATCCGGAGTAATTGAACTACACAGGAACAACATCAACTCTCCATTTTACGCAGAGGATGAAGAGGTAGTCAATAGCTATGTTGTGTGGGGTGGGATAGCTCTCCATTACGCCGAACTCAACGCTGTCATGAATAAATCGAAGAAATTGAACGAGTTCCTTTTGGACGTTGTAAGGTAAGCCAACCGGAAAAGACTATTTTTATTAGAGCCTTAAAGATGGGAAGTGAGCGAAGAAACGAGAAAGAAAATTATCGTGGGTTCAATGGGCTTACAGCAAATAAGTCAAGCTTACTTTACCAAGGAGAAGAGCAAAGTTAGATGGAGCAATATGGTAACCTCGCACTTATAAGAGGATTCTCTTCTCACAATCACTCCAAAAAAATACTCAAGATATATAATAGAGTTGTACAAGTCATTTTGCTTCGAGCTAGCTGCGACTGTAGTGTATTATTAGTCGGCATGAAAGCTTCATCGACCAACGTCTTTCTTCATGTCAATAGAAAACACACTTTATTTACAAAAAGCTGCTAAGCCATTTTCCCTGTGCTTTATGATATGACGTCTGTAGTCAGTTGACCTGCAACCTTCAAGTTGCTCCCACTGATCCAATCAATTTGTCATGGTCAATGGATTTGTCATCGACTCGAAGCATTATTATGGGATTACAGGATGATATATTGTAGTTCGTCGTATCACATATACATGTAGAGACAAAGACAAAGCTACACAATATATGTATCTGTTCTTCTGGGTTGACAATTCCATTGTGAAACGGACACAAATCCAAATAATAAACAAATGGAAATGGACCAATGCAGGAGGCAGGCAATATATAGACTAGCCGAGAAATTCTTTAAATGAAAGTTTGTATACTGTTTGTGATGGAAAAGTTGCTGGGTCTAGTTAGTTATCGTCTATTGTCATCTGTAAAAAATATCAGTGACACTATTTGGTTTATTTTGGTCATTTTGTCCAACCTTTTTTTTGCTGAGCTCTTTTCATTACTTTTTCTATCTTTGCAGATCTATATTCCAAGACATGGTCTCAATGGACACTCTGATAAAGAAAATCATGAACTTCGCACAAAAGCTGGTGGACGCTGATCGAGCTTCACTGTTCCTCTTAGATAACAAGAAGCAGGAGTTGTATGCTAGACTGTTTGACATGGGAGGGGGTCAGGACTTGGGAGTCTCGCCGGAAAGTCATGCCAGTCAAAGTGCTCCAACGAAGGAGATTCGGTAAAAAGAAATTTTGTTGTTATAAACGCACTAAGGAGAGGGTATAAACCCGGTGTGCCAGCTGCATATACATATGCAGTCCTATACATATTAATGGCACTAGAATTCCATTAGAAATGCATTTTGTTAAAATTCAACATTGTCTTCGTTTTCTTTTTAAATCACTTATCTTACACAGTTCATTAACTCCTTTGTACATCAAGATGAATGTGCTTTCTGCTGCACGTAATGATAATATATTTCTGCAAATCGTAAAACAAAAGAAAGTTAATTTTGAATAGTTATGCTGTTGGTTCATGATTTGCACTGCTTTTACCATCATTTCCGGTTGTTTTAGTTGGAGTTCCTCACACGGTGATAGGATTGGACGAGTATGTCAATAGTAACATAAGTACAAATAATTTTATATGATATGAGGCAATCTATACTTTGGACTTGAGCATTTTATGAATACCGCAGTGTTGGCTTACTTTCTCCAAATATTCTATTTACACAAAACCCCGTCATTAATATTATTAACTGCTATGTATCATACATATTTAAATAGACAAGGGTGAAAGTGAAAGTAGCTAAATAGTATACAGCTATCAAAGCAAATATATTTGGGGCACTCTGCAAACTTTTCATCTCACACATAAACCACTTTGTTTCCACTTTGTGCAAAAGTTGGAGGACAAAATGTTACAAAATATCCAAAACAATAATAGTCCCTGATGAATGTAATGTACTAAACTGTTATGGTGGCTGTACTTGTATCAATATATCGTATTGTGGTTGTCAACTTACAAGGACTATACGCTGTCATCGACCTAAAATAATCAATACTTAATGTACGGTATCTCATAGTTGTTTAGTGCCTACGCGTTTTGTCAAGGACCAACTGTGTACAACTCCGGTTAGGACTTTCTGTGACGGAAACCAAATTTTTACCCAATTAGCAAGTTACCAAATACAACGAACAACTAGTGGCAGTGAACGTACCTAATTTAGGTAGCGCTTGCATTGATCGGTGTGTTTGATAAATTAAAAGGAGCGGAGTAGTCACAAGCTAGGGATACATACACAGCAAAAAGCACTTTCCTCTCATCCCAGTTGTCAATCTTGCAAATAAAATCTTCCTGTGGAGCTTACTTTTTACTAGTTCAATTTCACATGTTATTTTTTACAACAGCACAAGTTTCTCATTAAAGACTATTTTAGGTTTAATTATTCGGAGAAAGTTCTGTAGATGTAGTAAAGTTGATCAGTAAAAGTACCAACGGAGAAAAGTACGCAAGTAAAAGTGAGGTAAAAGTTAGCTCTTAACTCTGAGTACGCGTGTTTCATCAAGTAGCGAGATGAATTGTTTTAATGAGCTAATAAATGTGATGACAAAATGACAGGGCACTAGAGGCTATACTAAGGTTTGGTATTATTTTTCCAGCTTTTACTTCGTGCCGATGTCTATTGATGACAGTCAGAAGATACATTACACACTGTACATGTTTATTGACCTTTTTGGCCTGGTGCGGTTTGACATAGACGAATTGTACCGATTCGTTTTGACTGTGAAAAAAAACTACCGACGTGTTCCATGTAAGTTTGGTGATAGCTACAAAAATATACAAGAATACTACAAAATAACCCGTTTTCATGTTAGCGTGTATCATGTTCCCCCATCAATATTCAAAAGCTTATTTCAATCCGCTCTATCCAGCTCGTTTGTTGCTATTTGCAAGTCTTTCGCACTTGGAACGTGATTCAAGCTTTCGATACGAGAACCGAAAGTAGAATTTTTTCATGGCTAAAGTAATACTATGTAATCTTGTCCGTTTTTATAGATCATAACTGGCAGCATGGATTTGCAGGTGAGCTTCGTATTTCAGTTCAATTTACTTACTATACTTTTTTAACCTTTTTAAAGCTACTACAATATTTATCAATTGACTCCTATGGAGTGTCCTAGTGTCCATCTGATATGATGGGTTTCGGTATGCCCCAAAAATACTATAGTGTACGACGAACTTGTTAAGGCGTATCATCAAAAGTTTGCTTCAAACCAATGAAAATGCCAATCATTTATTCAATAAATATTCCACGTGCTAAGCTAACATTAAAAACTAATGAAGACATTCGAAATAAGCGGACAAAGAAATATATAAGAATCTAAATATTACTTACAAACGGTATAATATTCCATGAAATTGAATTTATTCTCGTTGTCTATTTATTGCATTTTCAATTCAAGCCAAGTAGAGACACGGTTTAGGCCACCTTTATTGTGCTAACAATATTTATATATTAACACAGGTCAAATACGAAAAGTTGGTTTGAACTGTATTTGCATTATCAATTCTTTAAATATAATTATATAGATGATAGGTTTCCATTTTCTACAACAATATGGAAAGAAAAGTAGTTGGAATGACGTGTGTATCCATCAATTTCGAAGAAAACTTATTAACAATAATATAATCTTTCAAGTTACTAATTATGATGAATCATTGCGTTATTTTTAGTCGCAAACTCTATGTATTGCATCCTCAAGAAAAGTAGCGCCTTCCGACCACTAGAGGTAACGCTCAGATTGCAAAAGAACTGACTGATGTGTGAATGAACGGTTAAGTCTATAAAAATATGCTTTACTTTTGTGCTTAATTATTAGTGCTTAGCACTGTTTATCGGTTCCTTATGCCATGACCTGGATCACCGAGGGCGCAATAATAAGTTTATGAGTGACGTGGGTTCTCCTTTAGCTGCCATTTACACTACTTCCACCATGGAACATCATCATTTTAACCAAACTGTTACTATCTTGCAACAGGTTACATGATTGCTTTGTTTGTGTTTATGTATTTTCCATACTTATTTACCGCGTTAATAAAATTTCAATCTCCGGTGGATTAAGATTGATATACATGTTTACTTTAATAACAGGAAGGCCACAATATATTTTCCAAGCTAAGTTCCGAAGAGTACAAGCAAGTTCTTGGCAACATTAAGCATTGTATTCTCGCCACAGATTTAGCACTGTTTTTCCCTAACAAAGCAAGACTGCAAGACATTGTCGATCGAGAAGCATTTTCCTGGGGACTTCCAGATCACCGGTAAAGAGAATTTATCTCGTTTTACATTCTCTCCTACACTATAAGAACAATGCTGTTCTAAAGTATTAAAGTGTTTGCGATTGATATTGATCTCTGCTTGCATACTCCTATACTTGGAGTAAACGTAAGCCTGGAACTTGGGGTTTGAAGAAACTTTCCCCTACAAGAACCATGAGTCTATCAGTAATACGTAATATATGTACTTTCTCCATCCAGGTTGTTGATCGAGGCTATAGCCATGACTGGTGCGGACTTGTGTGCCAGTTCAAAGCCTTGGGAAGCTCAACGGGAAACTGTTAGAGTAATCTTTGAAGAGTTTTACGAGCAAGGGGATTTCGAAAAACGAGCAGGACGTATTCCTATTCCGATGATGGATAGAGAAAAAGAAAGCGAACAACCCGCCAGCCAGGTATACCAAACACTTATTTGCAAAAGTTTTGTCCTGCATCTTTAGGTTATGTCTTTGTAAAGAATTGGAAAATGCTATAAATTAGTAAGCAGGTTTATCGAAAAATGTGCTACGTAAAATCTAGCAGATAAATCATGCCAAAAGGAGCACCTTCAGGGTTCTACTTTTGAATGAATATTTCTCCTGATGTTAGTGAGTTAGCTAGTTAGTGTTAAAATATCTCTTTAAATAATACTTGTGGTTTCTGGACACATTATTTGCATTTGCAATTAATATATTTACATAAGGCGGAAAATGAATATTCTCTACAGCCCACGCTTTATGTAAAGAAGAAACGAGAGATTCTACCGCAACTATTAATACGAGCTCGTTCTACATCTCTTTGTGAAGAACATGGTGGTTTCTGTATATGATTTAGTGTAATGGTATAAAATCCTCTCTCAGACACGTCAATTGAGTGTCATGCCATAAAAAGTTATCAGATACTGCGATCAGTGGTGTTACTTTTCCCAACATTCATTTGATATACCACTTGGCCTACATAATTTATTACTATTATAAATTCAGAAGTTATATGGTGGAGCCCGAGGGGATTGTAGCACATATCAGACACATGCATGTTGTACCACATTTAGAAGGAGTTTTGCTTTCATTTCGAGTTTGGGCATTTTCAGTACGAAGACATGCACTGTAGTCTTTAAGCTGTTGATTGAATTTTTCCGGCTCAACGATGAATCAACGATATTCTAGGAATAAAATGTTCTCTCCAAAATGAAATGAAATGTTTTTTAATAAAAACCTGGCGGTGAGAAGCATGCCAATGAGAGTTGTTCTGTTGAGAAGTTAAAGAACGGAAATTGCTATCGAGCAGTGTTGTGTAAGTATTTTTACAATTTAAAAATTGTAGGTTGGCTTTCTGAGTGGCATCTGCATGCCCTGCTATAACCTGCTGGAAGGTCTTATCCCAGAATCCAAACCGCTATTAGAAGGTGTGAGAAAGAACCTGGATCGGTGGAAGGGTCTTGCTGATGAGCAAACTGCGATAAAAGAGAAAGAAGCCAATGACAGCAAGGTCGAGTCTAAAGAAGCAAAAGAGGAAGAGTCAAGTCCAGTAAAAACAGTGAATGGTGACAGTCAACAGAATGGCTCTTCCGAATTATCCTCGCCAACTGAACCCCAGAAAATTTCACCACAAAAATCTCTGCAGAAATCCGCCACTGAAAGTGTACCTGTAAATCCAGCGAAGACACAGTAGTAAATGCTAGGCTACCTTGAGAAATGTGTATTTATATTTCATGCCGAAATCCCGAAATACAAATTAAATTGCGCGCAGTAATACAGTAAAATAATCAAGTTTTCTTAGATATTACAATCTGGAGAACTCGCTGCCTATACATTTTATGTGGAGAAATCCTATTTCGCAAATGCCAATCGAATGTTGACTTGAATGTATATAATTTATTTAACGTATTAAAGCGACAGTATGTATGTACATATATATTCTGTATTGTAGATGGATTGTATCTTGTATATCTGTTACATATACCTAAATATAATAATAATATATAGCACTGTTATCTATTATTGTAATGGAAATGCTTATACCTACTTGTTTACCTTTACCTCACCAAAATAATTGTGTCTGCAGCCGTGTTGTAACGGAAGGAAAGGAAAATATGGGGAGTTTCCATGCGCGGTAGGTTACAGTATCAATCATTCTGACGTTTTATGAAACCAAATATATAGTGATTGTGTAATTAATAATTACATAGTGCTTGAGATCTGTCAAAATAAAATTTGTAGGTTCATTCACTAGCCCTTTGTGGAACCGAAAGCAATCCCATGATGCTGAAAACAACAACTTTATTCTGATGAAACCCTGGTATATAATCAAGCATGGCTGTTAGTGGCAATAAGGAGTTGCCAGCGTCCTTTTCTACTTTTAAATAGTACAATTCCAGGTGGTAGCAAGCAGCAACTTTGACTTAAAGGGTGTGGCAGCAGGATGTCTCTCGAGCAATGTTGTGTTAACATTGGAAAGTGAGAATAGGGATGCTATCATTTCAACTCTATACCTCATGCTTTAATGGATGTAATTTATTCCTAAGCTGCAAAATGTTAGGCTTAATCTGTTGTGTAATCTCTTCCAAAACTGTAACAATTCACGAAAGGTTAGGCCTGTTAAAAACCTTGAAATGTAGAATTACGAGTACAAAACTGTTAAAATAGTAATATAATAAATGAATCTATTATTGTAGAAAAATATGTTGCTGAAAATGCTGTTTGTAAAGACGAGTGCAGCTACTATATATACATACTCCTATGTGCTTTAATGGATGTTGTGGCGTCTTGTGTCAGTTTATAAACATCTCATGTAAAAAATATATGTGAATGTGATGTAATCTAGGTTAGCATCTGAGTCACAACCAATATGAGTGTATTTTTATTAATGAAGAGAATTCAAAGGGAAAATTGCATTTTTGAGAGCAAACCGTTGTCGCGGCGCGAGTCGGTGTAGTGACAACATTTCATATTGGAAACTGGAATACGTATGGAATGGAGTGATTTAATGTGACATGAAATACAAATATACCCAATACAAATGATAAACTCAAGCTGGCTAAGAAATATGAAATTGTTTGAATTATTATATAGAATACAAAATTATAAGAATAAATCGTTTATTTGTAGGTGTCAACGTGGTTTTTAAAACATTTAACGAAAAAATAAAATGGACAACCTTGCTGTACCCACCACAGCCCAACTAACAAATTTGACCACAGTGAATTTTCTTACATTTAACATCGTTCCCACTTTTACGCAAAGGGGCTCACACGATCTTAAAAACACTTTTGCTGATTTTTCAGGAAACAATGTTCTTTTTGAGTTCCGTATGTAGAAGCTAGAAAACTGATGAATGTCGCCCGCCCATCGGTAAAAGATCATTTGGAATGCCACAGTCATTAGAGAAACCATTGGAAGAAGTGTAAACTCAACAATGCTAACGTTGTAGGATGGCGTATGAAACATTTTGATAGTACCAATATTGGCAGCAAATGTCAAAGAAATCAGGAAAAACAGCTCCAGTGGCATATATGATGCAATCGCTTCATTGTAGTGGTTGTGCAAGATTTGTATTGATCGATAATGATAATGAAACATGTTCAAATTCAAAATACGGCTTTGAGTACCTCTCCTGACAAAAAATATAAGAATGAGTTTCCGTATTTTCCGAATAATTTAATCAAATGCCTCACAAACTCACAAAAGAACAGCCATATTCAAAGCAAGTAGAAACAATATTAGATATAACCTTACCTAAGCATGATGAGAATATTGCGTGTACACAGCAGATGAATAAGATGGATTGTGATGAAGAAAAGATAAACTGTCCAAATAAGGCTCCTTATTGAAATCTCATAGAGAAGGCAAAGTATCTTAATAATAACAGGAAATTGCTCTCTCCAGCAAACGGAAATTACAGAATATACAAACTGATAACTCTGTGGATTCCGAAGAAATATTACAGTTGTAGTTAAAATGTTGGAAACGGCTCCAATAATAAAGGCTACCATAAGCGTGTCAACTAAACACGGCCTAGTTTGACTTTTACGACGGCATTTAGCTATAGAAAATTGACAACACAACAATAATCATTTTCAATTATGTAATATTTAAGAACTTATGCGAACAACAGCGTATATCATTATATATTACTAATTACCGGCTACGCTGGCACCTGGCATCGAAACAAAAGATCCATAAAACTGAAATAAACCATTACAGTAAGCCAGCAGTTGAAAACGACTTATGCACAAAGAAATATGCAGCCAAAAACACATTAGAAAAGCAACGGTCCATGAAAAATGAAAAAATACAAGAAACATTTTTTCTTGGTGTGACTGGTACGATTGGAGTAATCGTATAGCAATGAAAATGGTGTGGCAGAACATTGTACTTATTATAACAGTAAAGTAAATGCCTCGAATCTCGGTTGATGGCACATGCTTCAAAGTTTTAGTTCCGGGAGCTACTTGGTATGGAAGGGAGCCGAAGGAACATACCATCTTATACACCACTCTTAAATTCCGGATTGTTTGGTCCGGTAACATGGTTGATGGTGGCTTATAAACAGGAATTATATTGCGAGCACCACAATTATGTGGATTTGTTACCGCTTCGATTTCATTACTCTGATAGCAGTCGTAAATGCTACGGCTGGAATATAAATTCACATCCTCCTTAGAAATGTACACAAATATTTACAATTTATTTTCCCCTATATTATCCAAAAAGCTAATATCCAAAACATAGGCCTATATTTGCAGTATCGAGATTTTAAAAACTAGATCTCTGAAAAGAATGAGTTCAATGTTTAGACAGAGGCTAATTTAAAAAATGCAGATGAATTTTAAACGTATATTTATAACAAAAGGAATTATAACAAATTTTAGAACATAGAAATTTAAATGCAGTTTTACTCTTGTTTCACTAGACCACCACCGCACTCAATACTCAATACTATCCCAAGTTTTGTGTAACAAAGTGATGGTTGTCTCGTTGTCTGTATACAGAACTTCGGGATAACAACCAAAATGAATCATCAAAAATGCATTCAACACAAGTATTAACAATAAACGGGTACCACTGGTCGATGCGTCTTTAATGCAAAACCGATTTACACATTAGTCTCATGTTGTTCCAAGGAACTAGAGATTTTGCTGTTGTTTTTCATATCACGAAACCAATTTTACCGTCGTTTTAAAGAGAAAAAACATTCAAGAGCTATAGCGGCCAAACAGTTTTAAATTTTAAAAAAATGACTATAGACTTTGTGTCCGCTACAAGAGTGAATCTAAAATATGTTTAGTACACTGTTTGCACATAGTTCTAACTGTTGCCAATGCCAGATCGATCTTAAAATTACTAACGAAGGTGTTTGGGAAATCAGCGATACAATGCCGAAAGCCGACTTTCACGATAATAATAGCAAAACTGCTCTTGAGGTATTTTGGGGACAGTGAGGCATAAGGTAGATATTGTGATTTTAATAAGTGGTTTTGTCACATAATAAGCACTGGAGACCAACAAGGAGCGTTGAACGTGGAAATACGAGTCGCTGAATTAAATGTTGCTGGCAGTGGGTAATAATGTTTTGCTTTTGTAGGAGGCTTTGAAGTGGTAATCGATCAATGTTGGGTCAACACTCCTTGTCAAATCTGTGTTGCACTGTAGATTTATGGGTAGCAACTAGTGATATATGATTTTATTTCAATTGTAGGCTTATTAACATTTGGTAAAATTACTACAATTCTAAATTTTTAAAATGATAACAGTAGACAACCAGATGAGAAATTAATTTTCTCTTCAAGGGGGAAGCGTGATAAACCTATTTTCACGTGATGGCCATTTTCACTTAAAATTTGGTATATATGTACGCAGTGCTGTTAACAACCACAAGTCTGAAAATAATTTTTCCTGTTTCTTGCAAGGAGTGTTGCACACAACTAACTTCCTTCAAAAGAAATTATTTTTAAGCAAGCTTTATACGATTGAAAATATCTTTGAGCTGGAAACATTTTAAATTTTAAAACAGAATAAATACGTCATACGTTTATTATATACGGCATATAGTTCCACTTGCCATTATTTTATTGGACACTTTATAAATGGTTAATTAATAAGGAGGAAAGCACAACTGACATTATATACCCGAGCCAGGGAACTGTCTTAACGCAACGTATACACTAATCAATAATGCACAAGGACAAGGGCTCAAATATAATGCCAATGGTGTTAATCTCAAATTCATATTGATTTCTTACGATAGATGATAGGGTATCAATAATAATTATTTTTAACAATTAAAAGAACCGAGAGGGAAGTATACGTAAAAGCAGTTTATGTATGTATGTATATGTGGAATATATTGTTCGATATAACATACACACACAATCATCCGTCACAGTGACATGACAGTGCCCAAGGATATGATAGTGTATGGCAATAAAGGAATTGAATTTGTTCCTTCGCCTAAAAAATATATATGCATTCACAACACAATAAACAGTGGCCTCCAAAAAAATCGCACAGATGCTTTGGTAGCGCTTGTCATTTAAATATTTAATTTATAACCATTCCTCCGAACCGCAGCTTGCAAAGTTGTGAAGTTGATATGTGCAAGTGCGAATATACTTTTGAAAACAATGAAAACATTGCGTGTCATTGTATTTATAAATAAAATGCATTACGGGAACAATATTTCTTCGTTGAAGATATACTCAGCCATAAAATTACGTCATGTTCATAACATTGTCACTAGCAGAGATATTTACAGTGGCAGTATAATAGCGGAACACATCTATACGTGCCTTTGTAGGTTATGGATCTATTATTTATGTAACACTTATGTAGTAGATGTAGAAATAAATTGCCAGCGAATTATTCTTTTCCTAACAAAAACATGACCTGCCTGAGCCTTCACCTTAAGTTTTTTGCAAACTATTTTCTGTCATTCTGCCTACTGTGTCGTATTTATTACGCATCAATCATCGATTAGTTTAACCATTGCACTCCAAGATATCTTGAATGTTCGTCTGTCTGTCGCCCAATATAGTCCCAATCCGTGCGACATTACTCTACAAGAACTTAAAAGAGTTCTGAAATTTTGTTTTCGAGAGTTGAACAAACAGTAAGTTGTAAACGCCGCATTTTGGAATTCCCGGTCAAACCGGAAGTGTTTCAAAAGGCTAAATGACGAAGATAACATCTTTTGAAATTCAAACAGTGTAGCTCACATGCTGCTTTCCTGTGCTTGCGTCATACCGTTAAAATATATCCTATAATTTCTGCAATACTTGAATTGAATGCGGTATTGCATTTCTTTTACTTGTCTTGTTAAAACTGACTCTCCATTGTGAATTGAATAATTGATGGTGCCCTAAATTACTGCAATTACACTTTTATATTCGTAATAGTAAAAACGACGAAATAGGTATATATAATACCTATGATTTCAAGATTTGAAATGCACAATTGGCATCCTTTAGTTGACACCATACGCCTAACGTCTATCTCATGCATCTGTTATCTATCGTTTTATGATTTGTTTATTTCTTTCAACGTCAAACCGTCAAAAACTAATCATTTTGGTATTTCCACTGTAATTAATTTTGAGCCATCATTATGTATTAAAATCAATCAAAAGATTGAGTGATTGAGATCAATGTATCTAAACCAAGGAGAGTTCCATATCTATACTATACGTTATAATACAAATTGCTATCTGTTATAAATTAAATCAAATTATAGACAATTTGAACTTGACTCAGGAAACATGTGTACCTGTACGGCTGAAAATGGTTTTCCCTGCGATTTTTAGTTGAAACTTTTGACATGGGAAATTGAGAAACTACAGCCATTAGAATCGCCCCTTTTGTTTTGCGTACTAACTGTATACAACACAATACACAAGCATGAGAATGAGCCGATTTTTGACGCTAGTGTACAAAATTTGTGTCAATTTAGAAAAATAGGCACTCTGATGACTGTGATGCTTCCTCCTGAAATTGACCTTAAGATCATAATGTTGGAACATATCCCAAATGATAGCCTACGTGTCGACTAAATTTTAACATTCGTTCATAACTTGTTTTCCTTTATATGGTCAACCCTGTACCATTAAAAGAAATTATATTATTATTAATCGACATTAAATATTAATTACTATATAATTACAAATATAGATTTTTGTGCATTTAGAATCATACGGACATCATAACCTCCATAAATCTTACTCATACTTGATCATCTGGTCTCACTTTTATTCGGAAATTGGTAATACTCTATATTCCTATAAGGTATCTTCTTAACGAGCTTGCTTGAAATCTGCTTACTCGTTGATAGTTATCTGAAGTGTATACTGACAAACATTTATATAGACATACGAACTGCATAAACTACTTTCAGCATTAAAATACTTTCCGTAGTTAATAATTGGTAAGTTTTGCAGCTAAAGCATTTCAAAGAATTTTCCTTATTCGTGGGAATGCATATATGAGTGCGGAATATAAAGAAATACATTATCTCCTACTCTTCTTTATAAGTAATCTAACTATTAAATTAAACCCCATCCATTTTCGTTATATTGGCTTTTCTAAGCTAAAAGCATGTAATTTCTTTTGCATTTTTTATACGTGCACAATGCATAACTAATGAAGTAACTTGTAAAAATCATTCATTGCACATTGCACCACCAATAATAATGTAGTAAATCTTGTGAAGAAAGTACGAATACAACATATTTTCATAAAATTTTCTCTATATATATATTCACAATTTTTTGTCCATTTAAAACTTTGGAGAACGCCGTAATCACCATATGTTCCACTATTCTTGATAGTCCATCCTGAATTTCAACAAGTAATTTCTTTGGCCTATAAGGTAGGTATCTGAATGTCAAGGTTGAACGAAATCTGTCAACTTCCTCAGAGTTCTCGTGATTACTGGCAAACGGACAAACATAACATCACTTGAACTATGGCATAGTAAATACTTAGGCAATAATACTTATTATAGAGCATCGCAAAAATAAAGCATATTATATGAATTGTTGTAGTACAGAGACTAAAGCTCCAACCGCGTGTAATCTTTTTATTCACGAAATGCAATTATTTTATTTCAACAACAAAAATTCCAGATGTTGATTCTCATGAAACAAAAACTATAAAAAGCAACAAAAACTGGTTTGTTGATAGCTTTGATTATTCTATAAACGTAAGTAGACCGCATTATCTTCATAATATGTGTTATGTATCACGCCACATGCATGAGAGGTTAGACAAAATATACTGATTATAGTTGGAGGGATACAATGTTCTGAATGTTCTATAACGCTATGTCAAGAGACGTGGTTGAAACCAAGATCTTTTAACATGGAAACCGTACAATGAAGCTTTAACAGGTCTCCTAATACTTTTTTA
>JAHZNE010005579.1:0-15074 GCA_027744055.1 Callyntrura sp. NNG-2020
TCCAGGGTAGGACGGTCCATACCGCCGGACTGGTGCAATTTTTGGACCTAACATTTTTCGCGTTAACAGTCAGTAACCATTCTCTACAAGTGCCTCAATTTTGGAAACAATTAGACGATGGTCGAAATTTGGCTCGCCGGTTTCAGAAATAGTTACTCTATATGCTTTAAAATTCAGGTTTTGACACTATATTTCGCAATCACAGTTTCATCTCATTTATTCGCATCATGAGAAAGTTTACGTGATTTTAAATGACTTTTACTTTTGAATTTTTCGTTGGTACAAGAAAACAATGCCAACGAAATAAGATGCCGCAAGTCTCACACTTCAAAAAAATTGGACAACATATTTTTTATTGGCAACCTGCACGAAGTCACACAAACAGCGTCATAATTGAGGCGAGCTAGGTGTTTAACTGTCCACCAATTGTGGTGTTACCAAGTTTGAACGTTTCTATTCTCATGCATGAGTTTTGTACATTAACGTGACTGGTTATTCCAAAATATCACAGTACTTCAGTTAGTATTGCAGTACGAAATGCGAGAGCTCGCTTGCATGTAAATATGACTGGTAATTTTCATAAATAACTCAATTACACAGTGCAATGAAGCTAATTCCAATTATAGTGTATCAGCAATATTTATGATATCTTGTTACCTGTATGTCTGTCTATTGACCAACTAGATACTCTAAAATAACGCTGTAAGATTTGACGTATGTTAACGGACGCAATTAAAATGACATTAATATTTCGAATTGATAGACATACACAAAGTTGCAAAATTTTGTCTAATCTGGAATAAAACTTTCATGCAGTCAATTACGTAAATTTATTTGTCTAATTGATAAAAAATTAAAGTTTGAAATTGCAAGCAGGCCAAAAAATTTATATTTGCCAAGAAATAAAAGATGTTAATAACAATCGTCTTAGTTCATCGTTTTGAGTTTTATTTTTTAATTCAAAAGCTACGTTGCGATTTTTCTTTTATTTTGCTCCAGTTCACGTGCAGTGCCACTTTTTGTATTCACATATCGCTTTTATTAGACAACCACACACACAGGACCTGCGAAAAAAGTTTTACTACCAATTATTTTAGTTCACAGGCTATCGCGTTTATTTGTGTTGATTTTATCGTTTAATCCTCAAATTTTGTATGTCTGAAAATAATATACAATCCAAACACTAATCAAATCATATACAGCACCATACTACCACTGCTCAAGCCTGGAAGCTGTATTTTAATTTCCTGCTGTGTTCCGGGTGTTGTACAAGCGGGTATCACGAAATTACCGTCTACCTATGACGCATTGGGAAAATTTTAAAGAAAACTTCAGACTTGATGTATCAGGGAATATGTACAAAATGATCCAAGATACCTGCTTTCAGTAGAAGGAGTCATCAAATATTTTTGAACTCAAGTTGGAAAAAGTTTTGTTTCTTTCTTCTTTGAGTCTGATTGATTCAAGTCGTTCGTATTTCATATTTGTCATTCATTGGCTTTGTGTGAATCATTAGTGTGGTGCTTATGAATTATTAAGTGAAAAAAGTAAAGCGAAGACGTAAATGTACGCCATTGCATAACAATGGAAACAATTCACTTTTTCCCCAACGAAACGACTTTACCTACCTGTTCCACCTGCCACCCTATAAAAAGTGTCACCTTCGAATTTCTCGTAATAACTTTGTTGTTACTTGTTTGTTTCATGGTATCTTCCAAACTTGTAGCTTTACACAAAGCCTTGATATCGGAAAAATCTAGTTACATCACAGAATCTATAGTACCATCGCTGCCTACTTTACCAGTGATCGGACCTTTACACAAGTTAGTATTTGCTAAAGGTGAGTAAAGCCCCACATTGATTTTAGTTTATTCTTTATTATTGCTTGTCATATTGGAAATACGGTTTCTTAACAACATAACACGAACGTTTACTCATGATTCATGATACAGACCAAGCGGAGGTGATAAAATCATGGATTGCAACGTACGGCACTTCCTTCCGGACAAAAATACTTGGCAAGGAAATTGTCTTTATAAGCAAACCAAAATGGCTACAAGTAATGTTTTACAAACAATAATTATTTACACATTTTGCTTTCTTCTATGCATTATATATGTGCCCATTGTACTAACTGTCACTTATTATTGTCACTTTCAATGTTGTGTCGTTCTAAACAAAACAGAAGCTTCTTTCTTCTACGGAAGCGGGACACCTCGGAAAACTGCCTGTAATTTACGAGATATTATTTCCAGAATTCTTAAGAACGGGACTACCTGCAACATCTAACAGTATGTAAAAATTATGCGTAACGTCAAATTGGATTCATACAAAACAATAGTCATATATGTCTTTAATTCTTTCCCTTTTTGATTACAGTTCCACAATGGAGAGATCATAGGCTGGCATATGCTAAAGCTTTTACATTGAACTCCCTAAGGATTTATTTAAGACTTTTCAATAAACACGCCAACCATTATGTTGAACGTCTAAACAATGTTATCGACAGCGATTTTAAAATTGACGATGAAACTGGAAAATGCAAAGACAAAACTCTTCATCATAGCATTCACTATTATGCATTTCAAATCATATGTGGTAAGATCACATTGACAAAAATGAAGATGTCCTGTATTTTAACGTTTTTCACGGTGAACATTGTTCTTGACAATGGGCATGTTCTCTGTTTTGTGTAGAAGTGGTAATTGGTGTAGATATTCTTACAAGAGAAGAAATCGACAGCATCCTTTCCCATTTTATACGCTGCCAAGATATTATAGCGTACAGGACACTGCACCCGTGGTGTTGGATCGAGTCTGTGTGGAATGTACTTCCGAGAAAAAAAGAAATGGATAATTCATTTAACTACATAAAAGAAATAGTGACGGAGGTCTGATATTTGAAAACAAAATTTTTGCTTGTTTATTGACTGTATTTAAGATTTTTCTTACCCTTAAAAGTCAACTATTTTTTTAGAAATTCGTTTTGGGTAAAGAGGAAATGGAAAGGGGAAAAGATGAAGCGGAAATGGAAGAGAAGGCTAGCATAATGAATTTTTTGATGCGTTCTAATTTAAACAGTGACCAGATTTACTCTGAGATGTCAAATACCCTTTCCGCAGTCAGTGTACAAAATTAAATTACATAAATTATTATTACATTGAAATAGGTTCTGTATACTGACAATGTATCTTGTGGTATTCTTCAGGGTCACGAGACTACAAGTGTATCAACGGAATTCACATTGTTTCTCCTTGCGCTATATCCCCAACATCAAGATGAATGCCGTCGAGAGATCGACAGAGTTTGGAATTCTTTACCTACAAATGCTGCAGGACAAGTGGAGCTAACGATTGAGGCGTTGAATGAGATGAAGTATTTGGAAAGATGTATTAAGGAATCGTTACGAATCTACCCAGCAGTTCCACTAGTTTTACGGCAGTTATCAACTCCCTTACACTTAGGTTTGAGAATCTTTCAATGTATTCATTTCCAAATTAAAATATTCACAAAACGGACAATGAATCTAAATGATAACATTTATTAATCTTTCAGCGGATAACTTTGTCATTGATTCCGGTTCAGTGGTAGTCGTATCACCGATGCTGGTTCATCGGGATCCCGAACTTTACCCGGAGCCAAACGTGTACAACCCGGATCGATTTTTATCCGAAGAAAGCAGCAACAGAAGTTTGTACTCATTCCTGACCTTCTCTCAAGGACCACGAAATTGCATTGGTAAATTATTGATGAACTAATACTTGGTCAGATCATATTTTCTTCGAGTGGATTAGCGAACTATCTGGCATAGAAATATCTATAAATGTAAAAGAGACCCTCTGACAACAACGTATCGTGGAAACGACTTTTTAGTGGCATTTACGTGTTTTAATCTTGATTTTAACGGGACCGGTGTCCATCGAGAATAAAGCAAATATCTCAATGAGTTTCGAAATTTTTAGCCGATTTTCAATTGCATTAAATTACAATCCCTTAAAGTCTCGTTTGACCTTGGTTTGTTACAATCGAGCTTACAAAAAGTGAATGTCCGGGTTAATGAGGCCTATATATACCTTCAAACAGCCAGGGTTCCTTTCCACATTTAAATGCACGATGGTGCCAATGACAGATAGTTTGATAACACAATTGAAAAAATCCGATCTGCCTACATAGTGGTTTGAAGGAATTTTAAACGTCATGCTAAATTAATAATAACTTTTTCTTTAAAATCGTTACGAATTCTACATAATTCTGAAAAATGCTTTATTGTCTTTTAAGGCTGGAAAATGGCAATGGTAGAAATGAAGCTACTAATTGCCTACCTCTTACGACATTTTGAGGTCTACACCACCAACACAAGGGAAAATTTAGAAAAGTGTATGAGTGCTTCCCCATGGCCCTACGAGGATATTGGGGTGCAATACAGAAAGCGGCGCTCCCACATATAAAAGCATGACTTCATGACTGGAATGGCAGGTTATTTATTGTGTAGATATTGTTTATTAATTATTCAGTTTTATTGTCACTCACAAGTTAATCGTACATATATTGAGCATATTGAGTACGAACGAATATATTATTTATGGCCATATTAAAATTACAATATAGCCAGTGAATTTGTTGAAATAAATGCTTTTTACAAAAATTCCTTCATTGCTTACTTTTTTATACACAAGCACTATTATGGTACAAATATCACTGCGTAATAGCAGATAAGCATGGGAAATAGTTCACAACTAAAACGCAGAAGTCCACGAAAGTTTATTTACCTAAATACAATTGGAAATTTAATATGCAGGTTAGTCCGATTTTGCTTCGCAGCATTATTGATACTTACAAACTGTTAAAATTAATGAGTAACAAATTGCGTGCAAGATGTTTTCACAAGCTAACTGAATGCAGTAAAGTATAAAAAGATAATATTAAAATTTAAAATCAAACTTCATGCCTTTGCATTTTACAGATAGACAGTTCGAGCGTATTTTCTACTATACGAATTAGCCGTAGCTTTACGATAATCCTTTACCCTTTAAATCCATATATACTGCAAAATTACAGGAAACATTTATTGAAATTTTGATATGCATTTCAGGTTTTTCTTGCTGTCCAATCAACAAAATTGTTATACAAACTTTGCCAATACAGTTTAGAATAAATAGCAAGTTACATTAAAATTCGTAAAAAATATGCACTGTTCTGCTCCAAGTCCTGATAAACATTGCAGTTGCAGATCTTTTCTTTAATGCTGTCTAAATTACCAATAATCATTTCACAAAAAAATCATGCCACATGCAACAGTGTTTCGGACCTCTCAGAAGTCTTTAGTATTCAAGGTTAAAAAACAGGAAACGAGTGTGTGCTTACCTCTGGTGTAAATTTTGAAAATTGATGTACCTTTTTATGGAATTTTTGCTACTTCAGTACGTATATGCTAAATCATTTATATTCACCATCAAACATAAAAGCTGGTACAATTCTTCCAAATATATTCCGGTTGTTATAACGATATACATATGCAGGTAGCGACATGCCAATTTGGTTGGATGTACTATGCCAGTATGGAATACGTGAAATGAAGTAGAATCTAAAAACTAAAGACGAGCATAAGTCGATGGAACAATTTGTAACGACGTACGTTTAGCTTCCATGGTCCTGCAGTTGTTATGGCTATAAAGATGGATAGTATTAGGAATGAAAGTAGCGTATGCTTTGAAATGCTGGAGAATTCCCTAATTTCTAATGCAATTCCTTCTAGAAACTAAATTTATGTTCTTACTGTGGGTTGCACGCTGCACACATTGTACAAAAATCGTTTTGTTAACATTTTTATTATAAACTTGAGAACAGAATGTGCAACTAAGTTGTAAGACAAGTATGTTAACATTAACATACATTCATTGATCCTGGAGGAGAAAATAGCAATTTTTTTGAACAGCTTGTTTTCTTAATTGGGATCTCTAAAATTAAGAACGAAATGGGAAATCACACACATAATCGACGTGAAGAGATACTTCCAAATTACATAAGAAGTTTCCTCTATTTTACTTTGGGACTGTTGACAATTCCAATATTTATTACCTACCTTCTGGTTACTATTCCTGCCATTTTTTATCAAGCCTTTGTCACAAAAATCTTGATGAAATCTGGACTCCGTCCTAGAGGCATTAAAAAGCTGGTATCTCCGAGTTTTGGCACAGCTTACGCTGCCGAGTATGTTGCCAGTATTTCCTGTAATCCTCCACGGTCCTCGCGGAATGCTATCGTGAATCAAAGCTTTGTCTCTGGTATCGTACCTGCGGAGGAGTGTGTGCAAATGATAAAAACCAGGTTGTTAGAGGCTAAAAAGGATCCGGACGGCAAATCTGATACATTGAAGTACCCGGAATTTAAATATTATGTGACTAACTGGATGGGCTATTTATTTTGGAAGGAGGATCCCCATTTTCGATTGGAAGATCACGTAGGATTTCATTCGCTTCCGCCATCAACGAATTTACAAGACTTTGCCAAAGAGTTCATCATAGAGTGGATAAACAAGCCCTTTGTACCAAAACGGAGTCCTTGGGACATGCGCATAGTCTACAGTTGTAACTGTGTTCGAAATCAATCAGTAAAAAATATCGCCAGTAGTCAATGTGACCCGGATGCCGAATATACTCCCACCTTTTGTTCGACTTGTGGGAAAGAGGAAATGACTCTTTTCACAACGAGAATTCATCACTGTATGGGAGACGGTTTATCCTTTATGTTATGCTTACACGTTGGCTTGTTCGGGGGCCAAAATTTTGATCTTCAAGGAGTACAAGACCAGAAAAATAAAATTAAAAGTAAACGTGAAGGAGTGTCTCATTATGGAAAATTTGTCACCCTGTTGAAAATGGCGATAGAGTTGTGCCATGATGTGGGTTGTGTTGCTTCCTTTTCGTTTTGGCGAGCTAATGACAAAACTGCCATGCATGTTACTGATGACAAGAAAACGTGGCGACAGTTATGCAGGAGTTCAGAGAATTTCCCCCTACAACGAATGAAATCAATCAAGAATCATTTCGGTGTAAATTTTAGCACCTTAGTTGCCTCTTGTATTAGTGCAGGCGTAGCAAAACACCTGAAGGTGGCGTCAGGGGCAGAGATGAAAACTGAAGTAAAAAATTTCTTAATGGCTATGGTGATGCCGTTGCCGAGTCATCCTCTTGACGGATGGATTAATGGCATGTAAGTTAATATAATTAATTTTAATGAAACTAATAAAAGAACCAATTATTTATCAGTTCATCAAACTTGTGTTTTTACTATATGTGTTTTAGCACCGGAGCAGCATACAAATTACCCATGAATAGTGATATGGACCCAGTTGACAGGCTTCTCACTTGTGACAAAGTGATGAAACAAGTTAACCGATCTTTATTTACTCAATGGCTGTTCCCGTGGTTAACAAGGCTGTTAACATTTCACGTGACACCCATCGTCCAATTTGGCTTTTTCAACCGATCGTTTGGTGGTGGTATTTCAAACTTTTCGGTGCCAGGAAACTCCATGCAACCAGTATTTAAAAAGTATAAGCTTTTGGATTGCACTGCAGCCGCGGGAGGAAATGACGGTATCAATGGTGAGATGGTCAAGCAAAATCAATTATTATTTATTATACAAAGCCATTAATTGGAAACAAGCTGTACTCAAGATATATTTTTGCTGTTTGGGCAGGAGCATTATTCGGAACATTGGGATACAATCAAAAGTTTCAATTTATTTCAATAGTCGAGAAAGCTGTTATGGGACGAAAAGAGCTACAAGCAATGGTGGAAGACATGAAAAACGAAGTTGATATGTTGTACGATATAATATTGAGTGAAAGCAGCAAAGGAATCGAACTTCAAGGAAATGGGAAGGTCATTGAATCTGAGTATTCGGTAGCTGAGCAGTTAACCCCTGTTCAAGTAGCATCTCGTGCAAAAGTAGATTTTGTAACAGCACAAAAAAGAAGAGCATAGAAAAACGAGTAGGAATAATCTAAAATATTTATCATCAAATTATAAAAATGTGTGAATTTATTTTGTTATCGTAGACCTGCATCATTTTTAAAGCAAAATAAAAAAAACACTTTAAATTTATTTTGGCCATTTTTATTTTTAAAATTCCCCAAATAAACAATTTATACTGGAATTACCGGTATGAATTGCAGTGAAATGTCAGGCATATCATATCTTGACCTGCATGATGATGATTTTCAACATGGTGTGCTCGTTCGTTTTCAGTATTACTTTTCGTGTTCACCATAATTGAATTAAATAAATGTATTCATAATGAAAATATATCCCTCATAAATGAAAAGGGTAGTTCCAAAATGCTTCTCGTTCTCGTTGTCAGTAATGTTTTGGAAAAAATATAATTTGAGAACAGAAATGCGAAAAGAGCACACGAAGAGGCTTATTGAAATGAACTTTGATATCTACGAAGCTTTTTTTTACTACCGTACCGTTTCAATATTTAAATATTAACACGCAATGAAAATTGTTTTAGCTCATTAAAAATGCAATGCACAACGGCTTTGTATCAAAATTTGTACATAAACCTGAAGAGGAAAAGGTCGTGTTCTTTCTCCATAGTAACAATATATTGTAATGCCGAAAGCAGCAGCACTCTAATAGTACGTCAGACTGGAATAATCCATTCATGCTGATAGAACACTGATACAAAACTCTTTTATTTTAATTTACATATTTATCGAGATTGATCGTGCTAGCTAGAAGATGAATTTTGATAGGACTTTCATCTCTCCAGCAGTATTAACGTAGTTCTCCATGAAAAATACACAACTGCCTGAGAATTTTTGGCGATGTGCAAAAGGAAATATAATGGAATGATACCGCTTACCACAAAAACTGAATTATATTTGTAAATGTTTTACTGTCGGGTGCCTAGTAAGAATATTTCCATTAAAATATGTTTAGGCACATTGTTCAGCATATGGGGAATGTTTTATTCATAAGACATCATTTTTCACATAATGCATTGTATGAGACACCTATGCGGTACCTACAGAATCGTACCTACCTGCCTAGAAAATTGCAGCTTCCATTGTCAGTCCACACAAGACTCATCTTTGACGCTAATTTATTCTATTCAATGCCATCAACGGTTAACTGAACACATCATATTTCAAACGTTAAAAAGATGGATTTGTGGCCGCGAAGCGTAGTGTCATTTTTTAATAAAGTAGAGGATGAATTCAAAGGGAAAATGTCCCTGTCTTTCGTCACCAGTAAAAGTGACGATTCTACAGTGATTATTATTTTTCTGCTGACTTTGCTAATTACTCGAACTTTATTTACCGTGTTCCTTAAACAATCATATTCTAAAAAGGCTGCTGATGATCCCTCCAAATCTCCTAAGTCCGTGTTGGTGTCGTATGGTCTTCCACCCCTCCCTATTCTGGGGGCTTTGCGTATTGCAATATGGAATATGAACGGTAATTTTGGCAATACGCTACAAAGAAATATTAGAATATATACTACATCTTTTGATTGTCTAAAAATTTAAATATTTTCACAGACCTACCAAATCTAGTGGAATCTTTGATGTCCAAGTACGGTACAAATGGTTGGAAATTCAAAGCGTTTGGCAAAAATGTTGTTGTTCTCAACAACGCTCCGATGATTCAGGTTCGGATTATTTTTAATTTTCAACCAACTGCATTGTTTTATGATTTTATTTCATTTTTACTAGTATGCTGTCATGTATTTTCAGAAACTTTTGTCGTCTAATGACAGAGGACACGTGCAAAAACCCAGTTATATTTACTTCAAAATGTTTCTGAGTCGTGCCAAGTATGGGCTTATTTCTTCAGAAGGTTCGTATTCTTAAGCTTTTTCAAATTTTTAAATGTTCAAATGAAATTCAAAGTTTAAAATGTCATTATTGCTGTTTTGAAAAGAGCTGTTTATTTCTCCATTTATCTAGTTGATCTATGGAAGTCCCACAGACCGGTGATAAATAAAGCATTTACCTACGAATACCTTAAAAGCTATCTTACTACATTTAGCGAACACGCCGAGACTTTAATTGAAGAGCTAGATTCCACTCTAACTTCTTCCAACCCAAAAAACGACACCAATTTCAGCAGCCTTCTTCATATTCATACACTTGGAATGATTTCGCGTAACTTTGCTTGCATATTCGTTAAATACAATTCGGAAATAATTTGCTAAAAGTGCTACTTTTTCCACAGATATTGTCACGGGCTCAAATATTCTCAGTTTAAATGAAAGTTCCTTTTTTCATGAAAACTTTGAGCGGTTAGACAAGAGTAAATTACATGAGACGAACATAAAATGAATACTGTTGCATCTTTCTAATTTGTGTTTTTGTGTACCACAGATATAAGGAAATTGTTTCATATCGTTTCCGCAATCCTTGGCTGATTCCTGATGTCGTGTGGCAATTTCACCCGTATGGAAGAGAGATCGATAAAGTTTTTGGAAACCTAGAATCCTGCGTTCAAGGGGTGATTGCTTATGCATATATGTGATACATGCATAAATATAAGCGTTTAATGTCAAAGTCACTAATAACATTCCTAATATTTGTTTTTTTTTTGAATTTATAAAATCGTTGTTACGAAAATCCGCATTTTACAGTGCCTAACAAAATTTAAAACCGACCGCAAAAATGAAGTGCGAACCGGTGTGGATGCATCTAGTGAGCATAAGGACGGAGAAAATCCTGTTACAAGGAAAAGCATTATGGATGTTATGATCGGTGCTGGAATGTCCGATGAGGAAATATTTCCGGAAGTACTTTCTTTGGTAGTCGCTGTGAGTTTCTTTACATATCCTTGTTCTAGCTGGTATGCGTTGCACTAAATTATCCAAATGCTTGAAATGATTGAAAATTGTGTGCCATATGGGTGGAAGCTGATTATAAGACTTGGCTTGTTGATATTGTCGTTGTCATGATAAATAAAATGAAACAAAGTTTTCATTCTAATTGTAAGAAACAGTCACACAGACCAATGTATCAATTTAGTGTAAGAACCATGATGATGTTCTACTTTTACTATCTTGCAGGGCCATGAAACCGTCAGCATGACATTAAATTTTTTGATGTTCAATTTAGCTCTGAATCCGGAATATCAGGTTGGGTGCTCTTTTCTTACTCATTGTGAAATGCAAAGTATATGTGTCATTTAAAAACAAGCAATCGCAAATTGTTATTGGTTTCTTTCACAGGATCTTTGTCGTCAAGAAGTAGATGAGACTTTTGAGCGCATCAAAGACCGATGTGATCACCAAGGCTCTGACAAGGGGCAGTTCACAGTAGAAGAATTAAGCGAGTTGAAGTTTTTGGAGAGATGCATAAAAGAAACCATGCGTTTACTTCCAGTGCTTCCTGTTATTAGCCGTGAATTAGGCACACCTTTAAAACTAGGTATTAGTTTATGTTGAGAGATTTAGCCATTCATAGCAACACAATTTGGGGCTAGAAACATTTTTGAAACACCACTCTCACTGTCATATTTTCTCAAAATTCAGATGACAAAACGGAGTTAAGTGTAGGAACAATCGTTTTTCTAGCGGAAAACTGTCGGACACGAAGCTCTTATGCCTACCAACCATTTTCTTCTGGACAAAGAAACTGCGTTGGTAATGAAATATTCCATTTAATAACAAAAAAGCTAGTTTCAGACTTAACATTTATTTTTCAGTCTTTTTATACAAAAAATGTTTTTGTTTTCCTTTAGGATGGAAAATGGCCATGCTAGAAATGAAATTATTGGCCGCTTATATACTTCATCACTTTGAAATTCATACAAGTGATCGCATGGAAGACATCAAGTTCCAATACAACCTCACAATTTTGCCCCATAAAAATTTGTCTATAATGTTAAAGAGGCGATAGTCCCTTTCCTTACAAAAGAGGCAACACTGTTAGCAGTACATAGACGTGTAATAAGTACGTAATTTAGTAAAATAGTGTACTAAAATAAAGCTACACCAACAACATTTATATTCTGGGACAAGTCCATTCGAATAGTTGTTTAGGCTTTGCATATGACTCGGCATCCATGTCACTACTACATGTAAAAATTACCTTTAAATGCTATATTCAGTGAAGTTGAATATGCATGAGAACAATATAAATAAATCGAATATTAAACTAGGCACACCAAATGAACGAGAATAAAGACTCGTTTGGTTTGAATTCCAGGAAATATCTCATTTGAATCACCATCACCGTTCACCCACCACACCACCATGTAAATCATTCAAGTTGTTAGCAGAACGCAAATAGTAAGTCATAAGTACAGCAGCGAAGAAAGACTATGTAAGACGAGGCAGGTCTGCATGGGATAATGTCATGAAATCCCCATACTATTCCTATTCCTACCTGCAGCCTTCATGTCAAAGTTGGCCACATGCATAAAGGGGAGTTGGAATGCATTACCCTAACGACAAAAGTAGAACGAAAGCAAAAAAGAAAACGCTAGATTTCCTTTATGCTTCATCATTCATCAATTATCTTGTCATTATGCTACGCATTGACTCCATTTTGGTTTAGAAGTAACACTCGACTCATTTTTCTTATTTTTTCGTTTCAACGACCAACCCAAGAAAAACAGAATCTTTCATCGTTTAACATGCACAACATTAATTGGAAATTGGAAATCTCATACAATGTAATGTAAGTTGTGCTTGTGCTATTTATAATACTGATGCTACTGGACGGGACGAGGGACAGGAGAAACAGATTTGATTTTTGATGTTGTCGCACTCAGACGACTGCAGTCGTACCATTTTCTGTTGGTTTTTGTATTTTTTGTGTTAGGTGCAGTTGTCACGTTACTACATATTTGTAGTGTTGATGCGCCATTGTGGAATGTACTATAACCGAAGACCATATAGAATTGCGTCAGTGTCGGTCAGTCATCATCATTAAAGTAATAATAATATTTACTTTTAATTTATAAACTACACCAATTTAAATGTAACCAGAACATTTTTCACATACCAATCCTGACGCTTGCTGACGCTGAATCCAGCCATAAATTAACTTTTGGAAACGTAGTGTAGGTGATTATAAAAAGAACATCAATCCACGGAAAGATTACTTGAAGGTAAGAAAAGACCAAAGTATAAACCTTTCTATAGACTAGACCCCGCTCCGGTATGGTGTCGATGTTAAAATTTTTGCTAAAGATGCCCTTTGCCTCTTTTGTTGATGCTAAAGATTACCCTTTTTTCCTTTTGAAAGGTCATAACAAGGACGTCCGTTGTCAATTACTACCGGAGGAGACAAGCAGAAAGTTATAGAAATCTCAATGGATTCTTCAACTACAAACTTATCACGGTTAATGCTTATCTTCATCACTTTCATATAATAAATCACAACAAATTTAAAAAATGTTTTCTGATGAGTATGCGCGATTAAAAAATACATGATTTGTCATTTATTGAATTTTTAAGATTGACCATGTACGTTTCAATTTGTAGCACGAATTCTCAACCTCAAAATGAAGAAATAAATCTACCAAAGCCATTTGAAGGTGGATTATCTGAAAACCCTGCACACCACAGCCCAGGATGTTGTTTCTTAAGCTGGGCTGTGAATCATCGGAGATCTCTTTTAAACAATGAGGACGTGCAGAAGTATCTTACGAAATATATTTTACGCTCAAAAGGAAAAAATAAAACTGTTGCTGCAATGAGTCGACCTGAAGTAGAAGAAGTTGCTACCCGTAAAATGGAAGGACCATTAATTCAAGCATATTTAGCCGGTTCCAGGGCAACCTTTGAAACTTATAAAACTAACGCTTTAAGTAGTTGCCAGTGTCCACAAGCAAGATTACCAATTACCGCTTCTGGCTCAAATGGTGTGGGAACAATTCCGACCAGGGCCGCAGGATTAAATACAGCAACATCTAACCTTAAAATTCACTCAAAACCAAAATGTGGATTTGAAGAAGAAGACGCGGAAGAACTCGAGAAATTGGGTCTTGATTTATCGGAATCTGACGACGAATTTTAGTAATTCCCAGTCATGGATATACTTACATTAAATGCCTCTTACATCACAGTCGCAATTGTTGTAAATTAAGTTTAATCAACCAATTGAATTGTTGATTGATAAAGTTATAATTTTTGGACGAAATTTATTGTTAGATTGTGATAATTGAACGATTTGTTAAAGGAATAATTTTTAGTCAACTTGGTATAGCTTTATTCTCAAATAGTTTACGTTACTGTTTGGTAGCACATTATGCAAATATATATATATATTCATTTGTACAGTGTTTCAAAATAATAATGTATAAAACGTAAATTCTTTCACATTTTGTTTTAGTGTTGTAGAATTGTTTAGCTTAATATAATTTTAGTTAAATTATATAGAATTTACTTTTGTTGCGAAGTTAATTTTTGGTACCGATTTAGTTTTGAACATATATCTGACACACGCTGATGACGTACAAATTCATCTTTTAGTTACATTTGTATTTTTGTCAATAAACCAAAAATAACTATTAAACTGAAAATCAAGTGTTGTATTTAATTTGTATAATACCTACAATTACGCTGCAAAAAAGTTGTAGGAACTATCCTGCAACTGCAACATAAACCACATGATGCCTGGATGCCTGTTACTTGAATTTAGGCAACCGGTGCCCGCTCTTGTGGACGACTTTCTCTACGAATACTACGAAGCTTGGACCACATAAACATAATATACGTGATCGTGACATGCACAGCGACAGTATAAAGCTCGTAAGTAATATGGATGTTGTTTTTACTCCCCTTACATGGAATGGTCCCTTACATTCATGGTACTATGTACATCCAAAGTACACATTCTTCATACGTCCAGGAAGTTCCTGTATAGTCGATATTTTGTCTCCAATAATATAATATGATTTTAATTTATGAGCTGCTGTTGAAGTTTGTATCCACATTTTGTCTGCCATCATTTACCTTTTTAAATCAAACTGTAATTACTCTCTGAGAGCAATTTAAATTGTGAGTAAAAAAGAATTGACGTCCTTCTTTTATAATTCTTTCCACTTTGTAAGAGATCCACCTAACTCAT
>JAHZNE010005580.1:0-100038 GCA_027744055.1 Callyntrura sp. NNG-2020
TAAAAGTAGCGACAAATGACGAAGCATGGGTTTCCGCAAGTTGGGTTGATTTTCCCATAAGGTTAACATTGGTTGATTTGGTTGTTATGAGCTTGAATCAATTTCAAGTGGGCCTTAAGTGAATGCACATAACGCAAATCTTTGCATTATAGTGGCATTATTGCTGTGGGAGTAGACGATTTTTTCTGAAATACGGTTACATTAAGATCATTTCACAGTATTAAAATCACACTTGACAATGCACTAAAAGAGCTTTAGGGTAGCATTTTTATGGAACGTTGTCGGCAGATAGAGGACAATATTGTGAATGAGCCTGGAGGATATGGGAGCTGCAAGTAAGTTGTAGATAGCTATATACATACATGCACATGCGGCTGCATTATCCAGAAAGGAATGTATTCTCCCTCCCAAGTGCTCTTATCATTTGCCGAAAGGTGACTGGGTGACAAGAGCTTTTAATGTGATTTTTGTGCGTGAATGCAAGCAAAAAAAATAAATTAAGATTAATGGCATGTCGATGTTTTTTCATCCTATTTTTTCTTGGAAATGGTTCCTGTTTCAAATGATGTGCTCATGTTCATCCTTTAAAAGTACACAAAGTTCACATTTCGTTTTGCTTATATTCAAGTATAATGCACTCTTGGCCACCGCATCACACCAACCACCGACTGAAATACCTTCTGGCCTTTGCAACAACCTACCTTTTGGCGCACATTAACCGTAAAAACTTAAATACATCCTTTCCAAACATGCAAATGTACTCCACCCACATTCCTGCTTTAAATTATTATATAATATCAGGAGCTAAAAGGCTTTTCCTACGGCGTGGTTGTGAGGATTCGAGATTTTTACTAGCACAATCACTACAAGATAGAAGAACATCTTATGGAACCGGATGCACACAAAAAATTTGAAAATAGACATATATGCACAGCCAAACGCTAAACTCGTCTTTTTCTCTGAGACTGTGGGCCTTTTTCCCTGTCTTTTTAAAGAGTGGCATTATCTAATTCTCCATCCTTTTCCTCATCATTCTCGTCTCTTTTGAATTTTGAGAAAATATATAAAAGGAGGAAGAAAAAACGGAACGCAAAGAAGCTAAGGTATAAAGAGAATTTCCCGTTCCCGTTGATTTTCTCTGAGTCGTACCACGCGTCCCCGTCTTCGTTGTGTTGAATGAAACTGAAGAAAATTCCATCAGTGAGCCAGATCTTTCCGGGCTACTACTGCGATATATTTTCATGGTTGCCCTCATCACTGTAGTATATTGGGTACTGTATATGTACATATGTGCATGCGGGTATACAGATGTGAATATAACGAATGCATATATGTGTTCCAATACTCTATCACTTTCCACCGTTTGAGTAAATACAGAAGATGAAGTAGAAATAGAAAAAAGAAGAAAGCCGGAAACGTAGTGAAACGGGAAGGCAGCAGCGTCAACAGCATACCTAGCATAATGCTGCTTAAGCGTATTATTTTTTATGGCTTTGTTATTCATTCATGCTTGGTGGTTCTTGAATGTTTTTCCTCTCTCTCCTTTTCTGTGATTTTAGGAAAGGAAGACGCTTTAAAGCAGATTTTTTGCTCCACCTCTCCTCTTTCTCTCCCACTGTCTCTCTCAGGAAACCCATTTCAATTTCCTTTCAGTAGCACCGGCACTATCATCACTTTCTTTCATTCTCTCTTATCCTTAAAATGAGTTAGGTTTCAAAAATGATCATGTTCACAGTGTGGTGGTGGTGGTGGTGGTAGTGGTGATGACGACGATGATGATGATGTGGTTGACAAAATGATGAGAGTGAGGTTGAATACGGAGAGCATATAATAACATGCTTAATATACCCCGCATCGTAGTGCCCACCATTTCACTAAACAGCAAATGACAAAATGCTCGCACGAAAAGAGAAAACAGAAGCTGCTATCCTCCCCTTTCCATTTCTCGTTTTCAAAGAAAAGAAACCAATCATACGGGTAAAATTCTTCCGTTTTTTTCTCTGCTCTTCCTACTGAATGGAATCCATACAGGTGAGATAACGCTAAAAAAATTGGTCTCAATGCTACACTCTGCCATTTTGGGATTTGAAAAATAATGCTGCATTCAAATGTTGTATAGTAATAAGTAGGGATAATGTATGGCAAAAGATGAATAACATAAATATCAGGACAGAACACACTTTAAAAAAAGAAGAGGAGAGAAGCAGCATATTATATACCCGTAAATGCGTATATTGCATATAATTTGGCTGCCATCGCCGAGAAAACATTTCCTTATTTTGTTGATTTCTTTTTCTTTCTTGAGGACACACAGTTTTCCCAGTATTTTGTATAATGTTTTCTGAGAAAAAGCTAGTTTCTACCTATTGAACTCCATATCCTATTTACATTAATGTGTGTCTGCCAATGCAATGTTGTTGTAGAGAAAGTTGGCGCTACCGCTTCTTCTATCTATTACAGTCTTTCAGTTCACTCATCAAAGAACATCGCGAGACGTTGACAATGATAATAAAACATGCCTGCCTGTTTTGCAATTCAGAAAAGTCAGAAAATGGGAATTGGAAATTCACCGTGTTTGTCGTTTTCACCGTTTTTCTCAGGTAAACATCTTTTAATATGGATGAGTTATGTACCACCTATATATCCACAGATGGAGGAAATATTCGGTCACAGAGTCACAGATAATGGATATTAAAATTGTTCTTTTTCTCCTTGTAATGCTGTCCTTTTTACGAAAAAAAAATATCCGGGCATGTAGGGTATGAGACGGGAAATTTGCAAATTTTTCAAGACTGCATTTTCCCCGGAGAAACGTTTTTACCATTTTTGAGTAATATTCTGCTTTTGAACTGAAAACTTTGAAGGTACGCGAGTCATTATGATTTTTGTAGGTGCACAACATACTCGCATACAGAACGTGTGATGATGATTCTGGTGGGACTTTTCCAGTATATATTTGTATTACAGTTTGTTATATAGTCGACGAATTACTTTTTCCAACAGTTCAATATCCATTAGCATGATCATTACTTGTTGGTGCGCACCAAAAGAAAAAGTCGCGTTTTCAATAAGCTCTTAGCGTATTTCTTCTTTTTAAGAGTGCAACACAGAAAAGGGTGAAAGTCAAAGGAAGTCAAAAGTCGACTGCTGTTTTCTGTTTATCTGCCGAACAGGAGAAATGGGCAAACAGTGTACATATTATATACGTAGAAAGAATTTCTGGCAAAAGCAGCTTTTGTTCTTTTTCTTCCCGAAGATGTAATGCTTTGTGCTCCTTTCAAAACAACTCAACAATTCGGAAACGATGTCGTTTCTCATATTGTGTGTATCATCTCCGCCAACAGAAAATGGCATGATGTGAGTACAAAACCATTTATACATTATGAACATGTCTGCCTTGCATTGGCGGCGGCGGTGGTGGTGGTGGGGGTAGCAGTAGTAGTTTGTTTCTGTCTTTTCCACAAGGTATTATTATGTGCGTATTACAAAGGCAGAAACCGAAAGAGGAAGTGGGATACTACTACATCCCTCAATAAGTAGTGTAGAAGGCGTTTCCAACAACCATTCTGGATCTCGATATTATCAGCATATCTAGCAAATTCGAAAAGGAGGAAGACGAAGAAGAGGGAAAAAAGAGATGAAAAGACAAAGTCATCAGAGTACTACCCATAAATGTACATCTATAAGGAATATGATTTTTTTGGGGGTTTTCTTTTCATCTTTTTTCTCTCCCTTCTTCTTTATTTCCCAGGATGATGATGACGATGATGATGATCATGACAAGGAAGATGACACAGTAAAACGACATGGTTGTATTGTAGCTTCTACTAAAATGGATTGTAATAAAAGTTTCCTTGAGTAGATTGCTATTTCCCAGCCTTTAAAAGGGATTTATGGCAGCTCTTCAGGATTTTTTGATGGGCAAACGAAGAGGAACATTGCATCATAACATATTCTGTATTGCAATGTGCTCATGGATGTAATTTATAATGTATACAGATGACTAAAATGATGCACACAGAACACGCCGTCGTTTTACATATACACAGTTCCCGCTCGCAGCTGTTCAGCACAAGGGCTGGAAACGAAATGGAAGCCTGTCTTCAACAGAAATTCCGGCTAACTGTAAAAACGCCAAACTGTCTTTATATCCGCACTTTTCGTTCTGACCCTTTCGGGAAAATAGGTTTTATGTCGACCTTTTTACTCCCTCAAGTATTAGATGACTACTACTACGGAGGAGAGAGAAGAGAAAGGGGAAGAGAAGAAGTTGACTGCTTGTTTCTCGTGGAAATTCTAAACATCCATGAAAAGTATATTATTTTGATTATAATAGATGTGATATTGTGTGTGCGTGTGTGTGTGTGTGTCGCTAGCGGCTAGCGCGACTGCTACCACGTCCATATGGGACTGTCTGTGAGCCATCAAACTTTATTCTTCCCAAAACGAAAAGAAACTAGCACTATCTGTCTTTCTTCTGGTATGTTCCTTTTTTCCAGTGAAACATGTCATTGGAAGACCATGATGTGGATTCCACTGATGCGACAAAGAAAAGTATTTTTAACGTTTTGTGATGAGTATAAAATAGGTTATGGCGACAACAACAATAGCGGAAGGGGAGGGTGTGTAGTTGATGCTGTTTGGGAGGCGTTGTGCAATCAATGAGAAAGTTAACAACGGAATAGGAAACAGCTTTAAGGAATCAAGTGTTGGGGTTGTTGTGAAATAAGTAATGGTAGTTGGAAAGGAAAAAGTTTACTTGTTTGTTTGTTTTATGAATGGTCATGAAATTTCGTGCTCTTTGATAACATACAAATGTCAAGAAATACAGGATTTATTTGCATACTTTGTTTAGCAAACGCACATAAAAAGCGCAAATAAGTTGTTCTTCCATAAAAGGGCAAAAACGAGAGTCGGAGTGTTCTTGTAGTAGGGGGAGCATACAAAACGATACTGTGTTCGTTGGTTGGAAAAAGTTAGCGAAATATCAATTGTTTTTATGTAGTGGTATGGAAGTAATAGCTCTTCCGTAATGTTTTTCTACGCAAGTTCACAAATCAAAGTCAACTATGTTCATACATTCAAGTTATTGCTACTTGAAGAGAAAACACGGGTTTTATTGTCTGACCAGAAACGCAAAAACTCGGAAATTGTACACAAAAAGGACATTTTGCTGGCCGCATGTACTTTTTTGGAAAAGCGAAACAAAACGATGCACTTTAGTGAACGCACCGTGCGGGTATGCTCCATGACGTTTTTGTATTGAGTAGCGAGAAACTGCTAAGTGTGTAGTTAGAAACCAAAATGGGACACTTATTGTCGACGGGAAAAAACGTTAGCTTTTTTTGTAGCGAAACCGATACATAAAAATGGGTCTTCTGCACAAAAACTTTTTTCTGTTGGATACATATATACAAACAGCTTGATGCTCTTATGAGAAAATAATTTGACGTTGACAGCGAACCATTCCAAAATATTAAACTCTGTTGGTGGACCTCTGTTTCCGACATCTCATACGGTTCAGCTGATAAACGGTATGCAAGAACAATACATTCATTGGAAAGTGACCAAGTTATATTGCAGCATATAGATGTACGCTACGAATCGGTGACGAAGGAATTGTAAGGAGAATAGTGCTGAAATCGAGGTAGTTTTTTTTACCTCAATTGGTGCTGCCTGTTGTATCTCCATCCATCTTTGATATATGTCCGTCCGGTCAATAACTTCACTAGTACAGACGTGGCAACATGAGTTCCGGAATCAATCATGAAGAAAAGAAAGTCGAACCTAGATTTTTTACGTACAAACAATCCTATTTGGTACACTAGTACCTCTCAGAGAAACAATATGGGGACTGGGGAGTGACCCCGGTTTCATACGCTACATGAGTTTAAAATCTTCCATTTTGTACCTGCTTCCGGCAGGCAAATGTCATTGATAAAATACGTTAAACGTATCGTTATATGATTATGATGATATTGATATTAACGACAAGATGGATTTTGTGGGTTGCCTAATTCTTTTAGAATGAGTAGGCACTTGTCATACTTAACAAGAACTGTAAAGATCCGGCTGACAAACATTGTGCCGTGTGCAACAAACAAAATAAGAAATGCAGTAAAGTATCTCTTTTCACAAGGTGGTACTTGCGTTCTCTAAATAAAAAATTGGAAACGTGCAACATTACAATTTTGAAGGATTTCCGGAAGTTTGATTTAAGAAAGTGAAAGTAAAAAATCTCATATTCCATAGTCACTTCACAGTTGCCATTATTTACCCTGATACACAGAAAACACATCCATTACAGGTGGCGCAACGAGTTCTCGATATACGGAAATGGTAAATGGAAAATTCAAAATGTTATCCCTAAAATAAGATGGCGCGGTTGTCGGGTATTTAAATGCACGTAAATTTCCGTTGCATAGATGTACATCAGATGTCGGCAACTTCTCAGCGGTGAAGAGCCTATAACAATAATTTTCCTGGCACGTGCACACAAGCACCATATACTGCCTCGTGCTTTTTAGATCTTTGCTGTGATCAAACGGTAATTTTTGTTTTCTCAAAAACTGCAGTGTGCATTGGACAGCGCACGGCTTACGTGTATGTGTGTATATAATACATAATATGTAGGTATACATTATTTCTCGGGATTTCCGGTATTCAAGACAAGTCCCACGCTGTGGCAGTGTTTTCAGGTACTACACCCTGTTTATAAAGAAGATTCAACTTTATCATTTCAAATCGCATTTGGATTCGCCGAGGAAAAAACAAATTGTGAATGACTGACAGCCGTCCCTACCACTTGTTCTTCGGTGAAAAGCGGTAAGCTATTGCATGATAACAAAAGAGAATGCTGGTGGTAACAAGAACATTCAACTTTCAGTATTAAGGATCAGGAAAAGAAAACTAAAGTAACGTCGTTGAGGGAGAGAGAAGCAGTAGCGGAGTGGTCTAAGATGTATGTGTTTTGTGGGTGGATGGAAGTTTAATACCAGACAAGCAACAGCACAGCCCTAAGTAGCAGAAAACCTCTCTTCCAGTCAAGCAAGTAACATGGCCATAGGAGAAAAACGAAATTGACTATAGTTTTTGAGAGAGGAGAATGTAATTCAGCAATTGAGAGAGACCACGTCAGGAGTATAATCCAATTTCTTGCTTCGTTTTGTGTTTCATAAATACATTTTACGTACTTTCCTATACCCCCGCCATTATCTTATTGAATAAGTTTCTGCTTTTTTACTCGTACCAGAACACTACTGTGCTGCTGTACATTTATTTATACATTGTTAGAAACATAAAGGTAGGTAGGCACATAAGTGTGTTGTTTACGCGTGCAGTATGTGTGTGTGTGTACATAATGTGTGAAGTCGGTTGGTTGGAAGATGTAACAAACCATTCCGAGATATTTTCATGCACTAAGACGACAGCGTTTCCCACACACACCCACACATGTATGTATCACATCATCCATCGGAGTGTTCTCGACTATGAGTTCAATAGAGTGTCGGTGTAACACGACTCTGCATTGTTCCCTACAACAGCACCCATCATGCCTGTCTCCTCACGTTTCTCATTTTTTCCTCTTGTGAGCAGTGATAAACTTGCAAACTTCATAGAAATCTCAAATTCTATCATACTTACATTTATCTTCTTTCCTTTTTCCTTTTTGCCAGCTATTAAAAAGACGTAACACGTATGGGTAGAATAGCCTTCAAGAAAATAGGCAACTTTGATTTCCATTTCATTTCAACTGCGTCCTCCCAAAACATGTCGCAAATCATCATGTCACACACGTAACGATAGTGGCACAATAGGGTGGCTGGTGGCTCATTTACGACACAAAATGAGATTACAAAGATTTGCAGATTTCCAATTTGACTCGTGCATCCACACACACACACACACACACTCTGCAAACATCATCCTACAACGCTCCTACAATAATGGCGGCATTCTATTTATTACTGCTGGGATGAACAAGTTCTTTTAAAGTCGTTTAGCAAACTGAATAGTGCAAACCGAATAGTCGCAGGAAAATAAACACAATTTTGCAGAGAGAGAGGGAGAGAGAGATACCTTGTTGAATGTGCATAGTAGTAATAACAAGGCTATACGAGGCTATTGCTATCTCAAAACAGTTTTTGTTGGTGCATCCCCGTCGAGTCGATGGTTAAAAGTAGGGAAAGAAACAATATATAAATACATATCACTCTCTGGCCATTTACAAACATCCTCATGTGCGGATAAAGGGATTCGTTAAAGAGAAAACGAAGAGAAAGCAGTCAAATATGTGTACAATAAGTTGATTCTGATTTCCACAGTGGAAAAATTGTTATCAGCTTCCGGAAATGAGATTCTGTACGCTGCATACTACCCTAGCTAACATACACACAGAAAAAGAAGAAGTTTAATAAGTATACTTACGCATGCAAGGCAAACACATGGTATTGGTACGAACGAGACGTATTTAAGACGTAGGAATAGTGGAAAGTAGTGGAAACAGCAAAAGCTAGATAAATTCTTTTGATATTATTCAACAACGAGAAGAAACGTTCCCTTTTCTTGACAATAACTTGAATACAACAAAGCAAAGAGGAAAAAACGTTAAAGAAAATAGCTTCTTCAGATCTCAATTTTTGGTCCACTGATGAAAACGAGAAAAAAACGGATGGGCAATTTTTGCGAACATTTCTTGCTTCGTTGATTGCATACTCGCTTGCGTGCTGTATTGCATTTTTATATGGTGTACGCTTTAGTCCTCCATGTGGCATCATTGGCATCGCATGTGCTCTATATTCTTACCTTCCCCCTTACTATCCTCCTTCGTTTCCTCATTTTCTCACTGGATTTTCTTTGTATAAACGAACTGATGGTGTCCTCTGCCGCCTTTCCGTTCTTTTCTTATCCAACCATTTTAGCTTCATTTCGGAAGAAATAAATGTAGAGAGGAGGGAAAAGCACACATATACACACGCATACACACACAGTGACACAGGGTATACCTATAGGGGCAGATAAACATGTGTGTCTAGTCTACTTGAGAATATTATTAACAGAGAGGAGGAGCACAATGTGATCTATAAGAAAAGATTGTAGACAGCTAGTAAAAAACTAATGGAAAAACTGGCTTCGCTAGAAAAGGCCCTTTTACATGTAAACGTCATCAACAAAAGCAATAGCACCGATACACGACGAGGTGGATGAATGAATGGAAGACTGGAGACAGAAGGAAAAAGAAACACTCTTGCAGCAGCAAACGTTAAAGAAAAAGTCCAAGAGTGAATACATATTCCTGCCGGTGGATAACGGGAATAGACTCTGTCGACAGTCTCCTTAAGCCTTTCTATAGGGTAGGTAGTAGGTGCACAATAATATAATTTTTCTCTACTAGTAAATATAACACATAAAGTATTATTATGAGAATGCGTTGAGCTGCAGCTTAATTTATTACATTTGCCTGTCTGTCCGCGTGTCTGTCAGCAAACCCGGTATCCTCTTGATTTAGGGAATTTTCTCGCAGCTTAGGTTTTCGTCTATGGGGGATGGCTGGAAATGTGTAAGCTTTTGGCGAAACTAATGAACAACAGGAACAAATGAATTTTCAAATAAAGGGTCATTATTAATCGTGATTCCCGCCACCTGTATACGTTTCTTTCAATGGGGAGTTCATTTATAAACGTTTTGCTCGCTCGTCCATTTATCGTGCTCCAGAGATGTACCCACAAAAGTTCCCCTGCAGCAGGCTTCTATTGGATGTGATTTCTTTTCATCTTTTTTCAGTGATCTCATAAAAATTCATATAAAGACAGGCATTATGGCTATTTCTACGGCTCCGTATTATTGTGAAAGGAAGCCGTGGGTAAGCCTTAAACACTCAGAAGGCACTAAAACTGGTATTCATGTCTCAACGGATTTGTCGACAGCGATGCGGGATGCGCCATCACTACAGGACAAAATGATGACAACGATACTGACTATGGAGCTGTTTTCATTTTCTTTCCGTGAAAATGTACCAGGCAAAACGTACATTATATGGTGGCATACCTAACATGTTATGAAACGTGTAGAGTGGATGAGGATATGCAGGAAAAAATATTTTCCTCAAACTGAACACCAAACATAAAAATGGATCAAATTTAATTATATAGCGAGCATTACGTTAGCCAACAATAATTAAAATGACTGGTTATAGCGCTCTATGTAAGAGTGTTTCTTGGAAAGGGAAAAATTCCGTTAATTATTCACAATGTGTACACATGCGGTAATGGCAATTTACTTTTGCTAACGATGTTATATGGAGCATAACCTCATTAAATGTCATTAAAACAAGAAAATATGTTTATTACCGATGATTATTTGTGTTAATTTCTACTCAAAACAGCCCTTCAGAGACTTTCCTACGAATGCTGCACCTACTTGACTGGGGAAAAACTGTGTGAATACTCGAATTTGCGCAGTACTTGTGCATGCACTCCGAGCATGCATCAAAGATTCATGTTCAGAGAGATAAAAGGGAAAAGGTATTCTATAACAATAAGTATCATTACAACCCTTGTGTGTGTGTGTGTGACAACTATCATGGGAAGAATAGCTCCATCCAAAAAAAGAAATCAAGTACACCCAGGTTTGGTTTGATTGCATCCGTGTGTGGTATTATATTTCCTTCTATAAGCCGCCAGCATAGTGTGTGTATCTTCATTCTGTCTGATGTATTCATGGAAAAAAGGAGGAACAAGTGGCTTCTTAGAATTTTTCATGTTGAATGGGATTTACTTAAAAGTGGTTGAAAGCGGGTAAAATTGAATTTTGTTCATTTTGATATAGTTGTGCCATCATGTTGTTTGTTGATAGTCGATACGGGTGGATGACGACTTGCACCTGGAAATACGATGATACACATGCAGCCCGCTACAAAAACAACTGAATAATGGATACGTACATACGTAAGGGTAGCTGGAAGCAAAGTTATTCGATCACGTTGAACAAATAATCTCATGAAAATGCTGTTACTACGAGAGTTTTAAAACCGGGGAACACCTGCCTGCACTACAACCATACACAGCGCCTCTACGTACGTTACTTTGGGTGTTGTGTTTGTGTGTAAGAGTGTTAGAGTGTTTGTGCAGTAGCCTGGTAAAATATAAGTTTTAAAATTCCATTCTCTGGATATTTCCCATTGGAGCGTTTAAGCGTATGTATTCGTTTCATCGCTATCTTTTTTAACAATGGGAAGACGTGCTCGATATTCACTGCAATTTTACATGACAGCCACGGACACGTATTTTGATATATAGAGCTTTTTTTCCGGTATAATATCAACGTAGGAGGATCTTCTTTCTGAAAGCTAAAAATTCAGTGATTTTTGTCCTTTTTTGGGTATAAAGACTTTGCAACTTTCATCCGATAAACTTTCATCTAGTGTGGTTGTGTGTGGTGGCGAAGGTACGGAGCACCGAATGTAAAAAGATGGATTACACTCAAGTGGAAGATGGGCCAATTACACGACCTTTAAAACCGGTTTTCTACACGGAGAAAGGGAGAAGGAACGTTTTGTATGTGCTTTTCTGGTAGAATTTCACTGGAATAAAATAGAAGATCGTTCTCCATTTTCGAGCTTCCATTAATTTATCAAATGAAATATTTTCACGGAAGGTACCAGCAGCATACCACCACTGTTGTTATCTTCTATTACGATACCATGAGTATCACGGGTCGAGAGCACTACAGAAATGATGGGGGTAGAAACTCGTCTCCTTTCTCTTGCTTTCAATTTTATTGACCTACGCTTGTTTTTTCTTGTTCAACGTTTTACGGCGGAAGGCACGCTTTATAGAAATAACTCGCATATTAGACTCTCTGTTGTCTTTAGTTCCGTGCGTTTGCTGGTTTTAATGTGTCAGCACAATAATTGAAGTAGCATAGAGAGGAAGCACACAGTTTATATACATAGGTAGGTACATTCCTGTTTATAAAAATATATACGGGTACGCGAGTATATACGCGTCTTTTTATATCGTTCACGAGACAACTTGGTATACACTTATGAAAGTAGCGCGTTCGACGACGTTTTACGTGAGGTGAAATTGAATCTAAAAGAAAGCACTTCAGAAGCAATAAAACCTACCATAAATCTCAGCTTCCTATACTTTTATTTGCATTTAAGCCCTAAGTCGTGATAATAGTTAGACGGGTCTAAAAACGTGTATAATGATTGACCTCTTTGGAAAGAGCGGATAGAAAAGTCCTAGAGAGTAGTAGGACAGCAAATAAGTTTCAATTTCAAAGGATACTGGAATGCATTTATACATAAGCGGTAACGGTAATGCACACAGTGTTATTGGGAACAATAAAGAATCTCTCTAGTAAAAGATACTTTTTTTTAGTTTCCCTGATCGTATCTTTTTGTAAGTAAAGAGAATCGTGTCAAATAACCACTTTGATTTTTTTCTAGTTTTGGGTGAAAGTCCAAGAGCGTTTTTCTACTTCAAAAAACTTTTAATTGCTTGAAACTGCTGCACTCTTTCTGTTGTAGTCTTACTACTTTTGCTCATTCCCTTCTCTCCAGAGAAGGAGGGGGCGAGGAAAAGTAACAGTGACACAAAATGAAATGTAATGCAGCAATTGCCGATTGTCACCAAACTGGACAAACTTTTGTGCAATATTATATCTGTTAACACACACACTCACCACCTCCCAGTCTGACAATGGCTTCGTACTACAAAACATCAAGTAAGCAGCGTAGCGTGTATGTAACACTTTTTTTATGTTCCAAAGTGGTCCAGTTGAACTTTTTATATTCCCTCTTTCATCAGCGCCTACTTACTCCGCCTCTCCGCGTACTATTTTTACACTTGTGTATGTAAAAGGATTTCAGAATTGTAATGGCTTCTTGAACCTCGCTGAGAGACAATTAAATTAATCCCAATCTCAGATAACAGACAAGCTATCTCGTTTGATTTTGGATCAAGCTAAGCAAAAACGATTCAATCTTTCCACATGTTTGCGATTGTGAGTACAAGAATAATGCAATTATCGTAGGTACATATAGCAGGTTTATCACACAAAAATAGACGTTTTTATTTGTGGGTGGATGGGTGGGTAATGGGTAGTGCTGTGCACAAAATAATATAGACGGGGAAAGTTTTGTTATCATATATACTGCGAGAATTCCAATAAGCTAAATACCGCAGTATACATCTCTTAGCTGGAGGAACGGATGCCATCGTCCACTTTTTATAGACGATGCAGACAAGCTGGAAGCGGACTGCATCGCCAGAAGAGTATGGTTTTGGTTTTAAGACAAACAATTTCACTTTCCTTTTCCGCAGTCTGAAACCTTTCACTTTGAACTATATTATTACTGCTATTATTGTTATTATTATTGTATAAGGAAGTTAGTGGAGTCCACCCACCTATATTACGTATCCTCTAGCAGTGTCGTCCCTCTCTGTCTATCTATCTTCCCGGCTTTCACAACTGGACGATAATATGGAAGCTCACATTTCTCATGAAACCTCATAAAGAGGATTGATTGTGTGATTTCACAAGCTATAAATTTCACTTGATGCATCATCACTCATCCAGAGTACACAGAGTGTAGTTGTGAAATGCAATGCTGCCTTGTAGAGTGTACGTACGTATGTTTGTGTATTATGCTTTTTCATCTTTCCCTTTATGCTTTCCCTCTTTTTCCCCCTCTCTCTCACTCTCTTCATCTCCACAACTTTCACACAAACGTACTTAAGAAGTGGAGCCATTTCGAAGCGAAAAATTAGACATCAAAACAGAGCCACTCGGTAAACTCAACATAACAAATATAGTCAGGGTCTTTTCTCCTATCCCCAAGCCTAGTGGACGTGTCTATCTAATAGGCTAGAGAGAAAGCCTCAGTAAGTCGCTCATCTTTTTCTATTTTCCTTCTCTCTGTGGCCATTTCGACGAAGACGACATACCTTTCTGATGTAGAAGACACACCACCAACAGAATGGCAGACAGAACACGCTCATTCCACTGTTAGCCGCGCTGTTTGTCTAACGGGATTGCATTCTTTTCCAAACGTGTCCTAATAATATATGTATCAGAATAACTTTCATGTTGTCTAAATGTCCAAGCTTTCTCTCAAGATACGTATAAACTATTCAAGCAGAGCTAGTCTCTTCCTTTTATTCATTCATAAATCTTTTTGTAGTGTGTGGTGCAATTTTTGTTAGGCACAAGCACAGAGTGCTGTATGTATATATGTATCTAGATGCACAGTCAAATTATTCAGTGTACTCTGTCCCACTCCAACAGCAGCTGAGAAAACAAGAGAATGCTACCAAACGAAAAAGAAAATCCACGTTTTCTCTAATACTTGGTCATTAGAACAATTCTGATTTTCTATTATAACGCGAACCATAATATCCTTGTCGAACGGAAGCAAACACAATTTCTCAGGGACTTTATTTTCATACGATGGACATTGTCTCGGACGTCTCGACATAATTGGGTAACGTCCTCACTTTACAGTTTGCTTGATTTATGTGGTCAGTGTGCCGTGCTTTGAATTCGAGTTTGTATGATAAAATAGAGGACACCAGAATGTTACGCGTCCAAACTACAACATATATCAGTGCTGTGGCAAATAACAAGGAGTCATTTTTCTTCGCAATAAAAATGGATTTTATTTGAAGCACATTTCTCTGGGTAACTTTTCGAAGTCTCAAAATGTGAAAAATTTATAAGGGTGCTCCCCTTGACAGGAATGATGGACTGATGCTTGACCTGTAGCTTGAATTTGAAATTGGGTAACCCGGTTTTTTAATACAGAATAAATATCTACTTGTCGCAATGCCTCTGTACAAAATATTTCTGAAAGTTTCGGATAAGTTCGGACAGAACTATAATAGACTTGATAATAATCGGGCCCTGAAAAAACACAACATTCTGTAGCTTCCTCGAGCATTCCGTGATGGTTACTGTATACAATGGTAAGGAACTACTCTGATAGTGTTTGGTCAAAATGGCAGTTTGTATTAGTTAATTACAGCTATTTGTCATTGTTTGTATGCTCCATGGGGCTCTGGATAAAAAGCACAACTACAAACCATTTGTGAATAAATGTTGTATAACGCCTGTAATAATTGGTTTCATTAAGCGACTAATGTAAATGATAAATGTTCATCAAAACGTAAATATGCTTGCCGTTAAAAGGCACATATTACATAACACACAGCTCTGACATCGGTAATTTGCTTTTGATATGAAGGCAGCATCATTAATTTAGAAAGATAGAATTAAGTTGTAGCATTTACTTGATGCCATGTGTTAATGGACAGACAGACAGTCCCGATAGAGCAACTTGCTAGGCTAATTTAGTCGGCGCCATTCCCCGGAATCAATACGTTAGTTGAATTTACTATCGTTTCCTCCCAACGTTTTTACCTTTTTAATATCCATCCTGCACACGCACGACCAGGGAAGTGGAAGCGAGCGAGGGGTAAACTTGAGAAAAAGTATTCAGGTACTCAAAAAAGAATAATTCAGTGGCGACGAGCACTACTGCTTTCTGTAAGAGTCGTGAAAAGCGAAACCATCTTCTCTTCTCGTTTTTCCTACAGTTCACAATCGCTTACAAAAACGACACGGGTGGAGTGGAGTGAAGGAACGGTGATGGAGTTTTGACTTCTCCCTTCCCCCAATTTTGTTGGTTGGAATCGTGAAGACTTAAAAGAGGAAAAACGAAAATGAAAGTCAATGAGATGAAATTCACTTATCAACGTAATGCAAAGTTTAAAAAAGTCAACTCTTACAAATATAACAACTTTTTTCATTTGCTGTGCAACCTCCTTTAACACATCTCTGCTTCCGAACAAAAGCTGCTGCACCACACCGTTGTCGTTACAATGTATACATTCTCTTTCAAAGAATGATACAATGCCATATGTATAACACGTTTAGAAAGTTGACAGACGTGTGGACCTACTTAGGTGTATGTATGTGTGTGTGTGTGTGTGTGTTCGACGTAGTGGCATGCTACTGGAAAAATTGAGGAGAAAGTGGAGAAAACACTTTACGCCATGAAGCAACCCACCTTTGTCGTTTGGAATATAAGCATAATTTTTAAGAGACAGATAGGGGGAGAGAGAACTAAGTCATTCTAGGCTTCCTTGCCTTGGAAGCAACTTGCTCCTTCGTCTCGGCTTCAATACTCGGAACGGAACGTAGCATTACCTCCTTGTGTTGTTTTATCTGCTTCAATGAAGATGCCTTGTGACATCCGTGACAAGAAATGAGGTAAAGTTAGCAGCGTCCCGGACTTAATGGCGAAGAGTCAACAAGAACTGGTATAATTCATCGCCGGAACAAGAGAGAGAGAGAGAGAGAGAGAGAGAGAGTAAAGATCTTTCAGAGTGTATTATTGAGTAAAAGAATAGGTGTCACTTTTCCATTTTCATTATAGCAATGAGAAACGCCATGTACTTACTTAGCCGACTAAATGATGATGATGCAGCTGATGGTGATGACTTTTCTCTTTCCAGTCATTTCATTTTTCTTTTCATGTACTACTACTACTACTACCAAACGCGGCAAGCATTTATGAGTTGCATCAGTAGTTACAGCAATCATGCAAAGTGAAGTCGTACAGCAAAATGAAGTAGAAAGTGTTGATACGACTTCCTCGTCCTTCTATGCAAATAATGAAAATTGTAACGAGGTGTTTTTCATCCAGGAAATGTCACCGGCATTACCGAAAAGCCAAGTTGTGCAGCCAAGCTACTACTTCGTTCAAGAAGTTTTATGGGAAATGTACCTCCAACTTTCGTTCCGTTTGTAAAGAGTTGATAGATAATTTGGATTTAAAGCATTTATCTATTAAGCCGAAGTAGTAGTGAGTGATTGAAGTACCGTAACTTTCAAATTGGGAAAAGGACGGGAGTAAACGTTTGAATAGAGAATTGAGGGTAACGTTATGATAAACTTTATTAACCGGTGAATGAGCGACTCGGAAAATATCGTCGCAGCAAGCTCGGCGGTGCATCATCAACGACCAAATAATAATGTCAGCTAGGAAGAGCAATAAAGGCCCTAAAGAAAAACAATGGCTGCAGTATGGTACAGCCTGTACGAGAAAGAACAAAACTATCAACATAGCCAATATTACATGATCTCAGGGTGTGTATTCATACTTTAATGCTTATTTCAATCTGCGCGTGGGGATTTGGACAAGACACTCTAAAATGGGCTGCCGATGCAGAGGGACCACCTGGAAGCAGTAGATACGTTAAACTGAGTGGAAATTAATATTTTATAAAGTCTTCATACCCTTCTCATATCTGCAAATGGCTCTCTCTTACAAGCGATTACTGTGTTCGCATTGCTGCAGCTGTGCTTGAACGTCTAGTAATTTTTCAGAGTGGTAGTGGGTAACTCTGCGCACACCAGAGCATATGTGATGTACCAACAATACATATTTCCTCTATTATCGTCGTACAGGGCTTTAGCATGAAAACGCTGTTTTCGTAAGCGCTGCTCATCTTTTTTATCTTCTGTTTTCATACGTCGAGTATAGAGGATAATGTACAAGCTTTTGAGGGAAACCTATTTCTCAAACAAACCGTGCGTATATATGTATGCGTGTGTATTTATACCCGTTTGGAGCTGACATGATGTTTATGACGACATTTAGGAATGAGCTCCTCTAACCCAACGGAAGTGCACATCGCAATGATGACGGAGACAATGATCATTTTCATGATAGTGGTGGTCGACCTGTGGTGGTAAGTGGATCTTTTTCTACCTGAGTGCCATAGAATGGATGACGAGAATGCATAATAGTTCTTGTTGCTTCGAAAGAGTATGCATACTATTTGCATGTATGAAAGTAAAGTGGCAAAAACATCTGCGTGTGTGTAAGCAAAGGGCAACCCGTGGGTTTCCCTTTTTTCTTTCTTTCCAGAGTCTATCCATAAATGGTACGTGTTTGTCTCTTTCTTCACAACTATTAGCCTCGAAAAGTTTACGAAGGTTCTTCCATATATAACACAAACGCACGCATACACACATTTGATTCAAATTCACGGTGAATGAAAAATTTGAGGAAGACTCGCTGCAGTATTTTTATACTTGTGTGTGTGTGTTTATATGTGCAGGTAGGTATGTCATTTTCCCCAGTACCTGGTATTTTCTGAGAGACAAGAGAGCGTATATACGTATTTAGGTAAGTGGTGTGGTGCTGGTATGTAAATATGTTTGAAGCTTAAAAAATTAGCATCTTTCTTTCACACTTTCACCAGGTATTTTTATCGATTTGCACAACGACTATAGACGAGTTTATGTTCCTTTTTTCACCGAAACCCAACTACATCTAGCGTGGTGAAATATGATGGATTTTGTTTCATCTTAAGGGAAATTGGTTCGTGTAATATTGAACATGACCCCTTCTCCCTGAGTGCACACAAGTATTTGACACAAAAAATATGTATACGATCCATTCTCTCGGGTTGTAGGAAATCCCGTGCAGATGTATGCACTATGTTTGTACACACGAGAAAAATCTCGTGCTCTTATACACTGTAGCATTGTAGCGAGCGGAGAAAGTTGAAAATACCAAAGCAAGTTACAATGGCATGGTATTCATTGAATTATAATAATTCAGAGTGACGGACATTTTGTTGACGAGACACATTGAGATGCTTTTGAGGTTCTTCCTTGCATTCCCCTTGGATGCGTATTGTCATCTAACGTAGAAAACGTCTATGTGTATGAAAAGGAGAAAGTTACAACGGAGGGAAGAAGACGCTGACAACTTCTCAAACTTTGAATCGAGAACGTGGTTGTTGCAAATATTTTTTTGCTGCAAGCATATAATGTTACTACTACAGCTGCTCTTTACTTGTTCTTCTCTGTGGCACACACAACAAGCCATTGCCAACGCGAATTGCAAGCGACAAATATTTTATTCTCTTGCACGAAAATCTCAACGCTACTTAACTTTCCACTTACATTAATAGGAGCTGTATGATGACATATTTTTGATTGCTAGGTCATGGAAAGTAAAAACAGTCTACGGATATCCGCAGTGTATACCTACATACATCGCATATAGAAAAAAAAGTTGCGTCATATACACCCGGTGTGCCAGACGGTTAGCTTCGCTCTTTCTTATCTTGATGAAGTACTTATAAATGGAAAGATGTCTAGTTTGATAACATACACAGCATTTAAATTGAAAATACGAGAGTATATAATACATAACCCCAAAATGTGTATATCTCCGAATAAACACAATTTCTCCGAATATTACTACACTTTCATTTTTGAAAGCTGTAAAATATATTTCATGTCTGTCAAAACAACCTTTTAGATTTGAGCACGTTTTTATCTCAATTGAACTTTTGGCTCAACCAAACTCCCTATCTTTCGTAGATTTCAGGTCCACCACCCAAACCCTTTTATACGTGTTTGTGTTTGTGTGCAAATACACTTTTCTCTCTCAGCCCCGCATATTTGTTGTATTTGTACTGGTTTGTAGTAAAAATAAAATAATGGCATTGCGTAGTGTCATTTTTTTTACTCCAAACACGAACGAAAAAGCAACTCTGCCGTGTTGACAGACCAGGGTATATTACTTGGTCGAAAGTAACTCGAAAATACTAGATCATGCACTTCCTTGAGTACCTTTACCCTGTGTGCGCTTCTCCCTTTGCTTTTTTGATTGTAGTAAAGTAATAAAGAACTGGCTGAGAGCTTTCAAGAAGAAAAAACGTCTTGCCGTATATAGGTAGGTACATTTTCCACTAGACAAATGATAAATATATAATCTTTTTGAGTCGAGATACCATCCCAGTTTTGAGTGACTTAAACTGGTGCACTTTTTTTTACCTCTCTTTCCCTCTCCACTTGATTCCTCAACAAAAACAGAACAGACATGTCCATTATGATTGCATACAACAACACCGGCGCCACAAACAAGGAAAACTCACGCTCTCCAACAATACACGAATTTATGTCTCATTTGTAATCAGTACAAGTTTTGTTAGGGGACTATGCTTCTTAAGAAGAGCTCCGCAACATTTCTTCACTGACGTCCCTGCTGGGAACAAACTGTTTTACAGTTCAGCTCAATACAGAGAGAACAAGGGAGCCGAAGCCCAAAGCTTTCAAAAACACAATAGATTTATCACTCCACGGTCATGGTGGCAGTGCCGTTTGAAGGAGATGCTAACAACGACGGCTTTTTTCAACTGCAGCCGTGTGCTTTCACCTTGGATAGTATATGTATATTTGTAGACTTGAAGGATTTTCAAAGTTATAAATACTTTCCGTATCTACGTTGATGCACTTTTAATGTTTGCCAGATACACGGTATAGGCACTTTCTTCCCGTGTAGGTATACCGGTTAGAACGACGGGAAAATGATTTTCCCAGCATAAATCTCTATTTTATGTACAACCCAGTCACCAGTAAATGATATCAATCACAGCGAGCTCAAATCAGAACAAATATATGGCAAGCGCTCAATAGGGATTTTCCTGCACAGGTGTTTATAGGGTATAGATGATGGATTTGAAAATAGGCATATATATAATCGGATCATAGTGGTGGGGAAAGCTTTGAAATGTGGACAAAAATACAATTATCTGCATTTTGTTGGCTTCTCAGGCCATTTGTGTATATCATTGTGTTGATATATTGGTGTTATGCTGGTGGGGTATTGATTCTAACAAGATAAAAATGCTTAATTCGTTCAGACAATATTTACGACTTGTAGCCTTGCAATATTCTAAATGTCAGCTTTCCCTGAGGTATTTCTGCAAAACCAACAAGGTTATTGACATTATAATGTGGCTTGAGTTGGTCTTCCTTATTTCTACGGCTTGTTATCTATAAACAACTACTCTTTCGTGTATTTACTCTGCGTATCCCAACCTCATGTGTCTATTTCAATAAATTAAGCAAATACATAATTCAGTACTTACCACCGTCGTTAATCTTTATTTATTGGCAGTGTCAACAACATTAAACGTCACATTTGGTTCAAATACACCCATATATTTCCTTCTCTTTATGCAAACCCATTACTACGCGAGGGGGACAGCAATACTGAAAATAACTGTCAAACACTACATATAAAGCAGTCTGCGCAAAATAAATATTTAATTCAGGAGTAAATACTAACTACGATATGGTATATTAGCATTTCATATGCAAACACGATAGCATGTAATAATGTTGTTTTTTCTCTCTCTAAACAACATGGTTCTCTTTGCATTCAGAACACTGTTGTTGTCTGACGTATGCGAATTTTAAGCAACAATTACCAATTGTATATAAATAGCAGTTTCCCATGCCGTCATTGCATATCCCAACAATTTTCTCTGTATCGGGGCACTGTGATATAATATAAAGTGAAAGGTGAAAGCGGTACTGCTTCACGCATTTAGTCTCCGACAACATCGTCGCTAGTGAAGGAGGTATAGCTTAACGGTTCCCGGCAAGCTCCCTTTCCCTCAGTTCACTTTGAGCAACCGACGAGAACACAGTTTGTGGAGCAGTGCAGTTCAGCTTTCTTCAGTCAGCCAGTTCACCAGGTTGATAACTTGTAGCAAAGTAACAATAAGCCAACAACGGAACAAGTACTACTATATATGTGCTTGTATAGTAGATACATTATATCTGATTTGTCTTTCGTCAAGATTATAAAGTTTCTACCTTCCAATAATTGAGCAGTTGGAAAGCGGAAAAGAGAAAAAATAAAAGGCAGACGCCGCAACTCAAATTACTGTATATTCAACAAAAAAAGAAAACCAGGAGGACAACAATCCGAACTCTGATACAATAATAACAGCTTCGGTGTTGGGTGAAGCAACACGACCAGGCGTACCAGCAGTAGCAGTCAGTCGTTTTGGTTGGAAAAAGAAAAGTATAAGTTGATGGGGAACAAAATTGCAAAAAAAGTGTGTGTTTGTGTGTTGCTTACCCCCACCCCACCACGAACAACTTTTGTAAGAATATGTAATGTTTCTGGTTTTTATTGCAGTCAACGAATGAATAACTACTGACGTCTGAGTCTTTTATTTACTTCACCTTAGAAAATTTCGGTCTCGCGTTCCTATATTTTATCAACTCTTGCATATTATATGGTAAAAAGTTGAGTGAGTGGAAGGTGTATGTGTGTGCATGTGCACTTCAGTATACACAAACACCAGAGAGGACAAGAGCCAAAAAACGTACTACCTGACACATAATAATAGGCGAGGAGAAATACGGCTTCTGCTCCGACCGAGAGTGAATATCAATACATCATTTTTTCTGGTTTTGGTCGAAAGAGGAAGAAGGAAGCTTTCTTCAAGATTTTCTTAAATAAAACTCCAACCAACTAACAACACAAAAAGAGAAAGGACTCCTCTTCTTCAGCTATATCTAATCTACGTTTCGTATCTGTGCTTTTCAAAAGAGAAAACGAGAAACCTCTCACATAAACATACGATCTAGCCGGGATCATTTTTCTCAAGTAAAACCCTAACTGTGGTGGTATGTAAAGAGCAAAAGTGCAAAAAACTCAAGCGGGTAAAGACGTGAAAGAGTTGAGTAACATTTGATTCAGATCAGATCTTAAAAAAAAGAGAAAAATTGTATTATTTATGTTGATATAACCAAGAAAAACTCTCTGCTTGACGGTTTATAGTTTATACTGGTATACTACCACGGGTGAGAGTGTGTTGCGTGAAAAAGCATTTGAGTGGTTGGTGACTTAACCATATATTTTTAATAATATTTTCCGTAATACCTACTAACTGAATAAGGAAACGCACTCTCGATTTTCGTGGTGGCAGTGGTTATTGGTGGCGTGTTAGAAGAAAATACGTAAGAAAAGCCCCGATAACCCGAAACGAATAAATCTTTTCATTCTTCGTCTTCCTCTTCATTTTTTCTTACTTCCCAAATACTTCTAACTTCTACTGCTTCTCCGGGGCTGGCAGAGAAGCCGATTTTATCTGGAGCAGATACCATCTCTCCATATCTACAAGCAGGAGAGGAGCGGAGAGAAGAAAAGCAGAAGGAAATGGTTGAAAGCTGAAGAAAGGAGTACTACACACTGTTGTACCGAGAAGACGTTCACCGCAACGATTTTTTTTTCGCAATGCCGATACCTTTAGACAATCTTCTTGACAAGGTAATTAATTTGATGATTAGATCGCGATAATCAATCTTTAGCATGTCACCGAATGTAATAATAAATTGGGAAATCTGAACAACGCTGGTACGCTCTTAGGTTGCGCTACGGAAAAAAGGAGAAAAATCGGCCTGGTTCAACCTGTATGCACTGTATAATGTGCTTGAGTATTTTTGCAAGACTAAAAGCAGATGTGTGTAGCTTTTAAACTTTTTTCATACTTCCTGTGGGTGGGGAATATGCATTACTATCCTTAATGGGGGTTTAAAACGCATCTCTGCTGTGGGTATTGGCACCACGCAATTAGAATGCATTTACATTTAATACTCACGTCGAGCACACAATGGTTCTAATGGTAGCGTGGGCAGTATAGTGGTGTGACGTGTGTGTAGCCAGCACTAAATGGAAGAGCACTTAAATCGATCATTAAATCGACACGCCAGCACCATCATCGTCATCTTGATCATCCAACAATGGCAATAAAAATCACTCGGTATTCATCAAACCTGAAATGAGCAATGAAAATACATAAGTGGCGAGAAAGAGAGAAATCCTGCGCCAGATAATGGAAGCTGGAACGAGAGACGAGGGCCAGAAACGAAAGAAACAGGAAGAATGCTTCATGATGCGTGTCTGAGCTATGCTCTAAAATAACAATTAGTGCTTTTTGTACCGTTCCTGCTGGTGGAGGTGGAAACGGATAGATTGAATAGCAGAAGTAGCGTAAAAGTAGCAGCCAGCACTTCTTTAGATGACGCAGTAGTTGTAGTAGTAGTAGGGGGGTAGTGCTGAAAGTTCTGGCAAACTGGTGAATGGGAGCGAGTCGTAATGGAGAAGCCGGAAAAGAAGAGTTTGCATGCATAAATAATTAATGCAAATCGTTGTACTTTTAAAATGTAATGCAGATCTGCTAAATAGTCTTTTTTCCGTGTAGTACCGTCGACTAGGAGAACAGTTAATGGAAGAACGACGTACTTACTAAAGGTGAGTTGGTTGTAAATGGCGCAGTAGTACAGAGGGAAAATACACACTTTATTTAAGGACCTTTATGCAGGTCAAACATTTCAGCAAATTAATTATTGGTGAAAAATGTACTATACACACACACTAGCCTTAATGAAAAACGCGCGTACGAGTGTTTTAACTTCTCTCTCACGTACAACAACAAGGTACTTTCCCCCGAATGAAACATATGCTGGTAGAATTTATGCGACAGAATTTAGCAGAATTTATGCGACAACTGTAATGTTTTATTTTTGTTTATATTGTTTGCAAACATCTAGCACGGATTTCTTTTCGTGCCGAATGAAACAGTAAAATCAATAAATTTCACTTACTCTCGTGTACCTGTCACTTGCAAAAGCGATGATTGTATAATAATAACTGGGAAAAACTGGGAATTTCCAAAGAAGAGGATGATGCCAAGTTATGTATGAGCGGGTTAATGTTATGCATGAGAACAGCTAGCGGCGGAAGATATTGCCGGGAAATAAATACAGTTAGGGATGCTATATTAGCAAAATAACCAAGAATGCATTTCCGATCCTTTTTCGCCTGCTTGCAAGAAGTAGGTTGAGTTTCTGTGTAGTAGTAAAGGACCTCTGCCCCTATTAACACCCTCATGAACATGGGAATGGGTCCGAAAACGGACAAAAATACAAATAGTAGCGCGAACGCCTCCACGTATTATTGAATTGGACTTGCACCACCGCCCGGAAAGTACTAGCGGTCTTCCACACTGTTTTATTAAACTGCAATATGATAACGAAAATTATAAGTTGGAGGATAGACCCAATTCCCTCGTGGCCAATTTGGATGACATGCAAGTTGGCGTGAATCCATGCAAATCAATGGTGAACCTTGCCACACAGCCAGCCATGCCCTTTTACTTTGTTTGTTCCTCCTTTCTGTTTTCATTCCCATTCCGCGTCGGATAGAGTTAAATGCATTAATCATAACAAGGAAGTTTTTTGGGCTTTATTGTTAGTATCCTTAAGTTTTGACAAAAGTTTGTTTTAAAAAAATTTGAATCGAGAAAGTTACTGTGTATATTATATGGCTGCTGCCGCGCTAGATCTTTCTATTAGAAATTACAAAATTATGACAGCTCCCGATACACACCGCTACTTGCTGCTGCGGGAGAGGAAGTTGCTTTACTGCACTTGGGAGGATATAGAATGTGTTTGGTGTTGGCAGAGCTCGTTATACCGCAACGGCCACCACCACCGGACTTATTTCGTTTTGCTGATAAGTACAAAAGGGAAGACAGGGACAGTATTTCATGGCTTGGTCCGTGAAATCTGAATGTTGCATTCCGTGCCTACCGCTAGAATAAACGTGATTATTCTCTGGGTCTATCCACCGCACGCCCCACAGTTGTTAAGCTCAATGACGACAGAGAGAAAGCAATGCATCAACTGGAGAAGCCAGAAAGAAATATTACGAACTCCTTCAAATTAGGGGTTTTGGTCTGGTCGGATTATCCAACCAAATTAGTTTCACACATTCCCAAAAGGCCAGATTTCAAAATGCTCGCCCTTTTCCTCTCTTCTGTTTTCTCTCGCTTTCTCTCTCACCCTATTGCTTTTTCTGCCTTGTAACTCTATACATATATGTAACTTTACTTGAAAGTTATGCAGCTGTAGTGTACGACAACAGAGGCCTTGTTGTGCACGATTGTTTCAGTAAAATTACTTTTAGCACAGCATTGAAACGCTAGCGTATCAAACCGAGTGCAGCTCCTGGTTTGACTGCTGCCGACCAAGTTAAAGACCGTGGGGACTGTGAGCAGAGCGGAGAGTAAATCGCACGAGCTGTCTTCATGAGCCAATGCACGCGTGCTCTTGCTTGTCTGTTCTCGGTACTGATTTCTTGTGTCCTTCTATATAATGTGTAATTTATAAGCGATTCTCTTATATTTTAAACAATGGGAAAGCATACCCCTTTTGCATTTTTAAACTTTAAGGGATGTCGAATCGAATCAAGGGTTTATATTTGGAAGAGTTCTCCAAACACCCATCGAGTATATAATTACAGCTGCCCACTTAACCTTTACTACACCACCACTAAACTTTCTTTGGACGATTTCCTTTGCTACATGCATATCCGCTCACTTTAACGTTTAGGACTACCAAAATAAGTCTTTCGTGCAAACAAAAATAGCCCAAGAAAAATGGATACGGATCAACGGTTGACGGGAAAGGAACTCTAGAATAAGGGAACAGAACATGTGCTCTGCTCTGTATGTAAAATACGGAGCCAGTAACAGACGCGACTGACAAGTGTGCATGCATGACTATACTTTTGACAGTTACGACAATGGTGGCAGTATGGAGGAACCACGAAGCAGCAGGAAGAGAAAGCAATGTCATGCACGTTCATTTTCAGTTTGCATTCCATTCATTTATTCAATTACTACTTCGTTCTTGTTACTGTTACTACATTTCCTTCGATTTATACGCACTACAGGCTATATAATGCATGTGTACAACTATTTACGGTAGCATGATGGTAGATATGTATCTGCTTCCCCCTTTTTTAGAGAGAACGGCATGAAATTCCACTTTGAACAAAACAGTAACCAAAGGCGAAATAATGCATTCAATGCACACAACAGTGCTAAACTGTAGTACAATGTAGAAACTGCTTCAAGAGATCAAGAATTTCAAACCGATCAGTTCTACTGGAATAAATTAAATTATGCTATCGTGCTCTCTTTTAGCCTATTTTGTTGATCTGTCTCTAGATATTATTATTAGCCATTCCTTGGTGGTACACAGAAGCAGTTTGAGTAGGAATTACATCTAGTCATTTAAATCCCCTTTGCAGTGCTTCTTGTTGTGTTACACAAAAATATACCAACACAAGCGAATACAAGCAAGGAAATTGGATAGATAAAAATAGTTCCTCTTACATAATTCTTTTACATAATTGGAATGTCTGGCAGCTTCATATGAATTACAGACAGATTCTCTCATAATGACAGGCACACTTCTCTTATCTCTACTGATGTAACATGCGTGAATTGCAGATTTGAGAAAGTGATATGATTTTGACGAAGTAATTTTCACATTAGTAAAAAATATGCACAAGTTACAAGCAGTAAGTTTTGAGTACATTTTACATATTACCTCACTAGAAAGGTTATTAATCAATTGATATAAAATTATTAGTGATCTATAAAACAAAGCAACTTTTAATAGCAACAATTGATATAATGTCATAATTCTGTTAAAACAATTTAATGGTTTGCAGTATTGAGTATTAAATTTATTATTATTTTTAGAGATTGATGGTGGTGTTTGATTAAGGAGACTAAATGTAATTATTTTAAATGTTCTTATCACTTTTATAGTTTTAGCCTATTTATTTCAAGCGTATAGCATTAATTCTAGAACAGTGACTTATCAGCTTACAGTGATACTATCCAATGCATGATGTATAAGAACGCTGAAACGAGTTTATGCGATTAATTTGTTTGTTTATTTATATGTAACCAGGATCAGGATAATAGCTTCCATTATTGGAACTAACACAGAGTTTAATAAATAAATAAAAAAAAGTTGCATGTAACACTGTAGACGTGCAACTTCCGCTGTCTGGTACAACATTTAACTTCCGTTTGTAGGATAAAACATGATGGAAATTATAGAGATTAGGATTGCTTACATGCTTCTAAATGGTGTATTATTGCACACTGTTTTACGGCATCATTCGTTTCATCTGCACTTTCATATGTATCGACATTGTCTGTGTAACCATTAGACAGAACCCATTAATTTGTTTACGAATATCAAGTTTTGTCTTTGAAAGCAAAGATTCTTATAGCATGTACTATGATCATAAACCACATGTGGCGGTTCTACGATTCGATACGTGTTTCCACCCCAAAATGGCTTCAACATTGACAATTTGTCCTGAGGTGTTTGGAAACGTCAGCTTTACCAAGATGTCATAAACAGAACATAAACATAAGGAAAATTTACAGTAATTGTTTCAAAAGTAGAAAGTTAAATTGCAGCAAAGTCGTGTGCATTTGACACGTCGTTGCAGCTGCATCAACTTTTTTCTTATGGGATTTAGGGAAATTTTGAAGTATGAGTAGCGGCAAAACGAGGTAAAATGAAAAGCAATTTGTTCTTTAAAAATTTCGTAGCTGTATTAATCATTAGGTTTTAGGCGGTTTTCTACCAGTCTTGTGTGCCATGTTGAATATCTATTGAAAGAAATTCAACTTATGCATGCAATGAATCTGCATTCAACGATGCTCTGTTGTTTCACTCTACACATACATCAGGTAAAATCCATTTCATTTACTGCCATTACCTTACCGTCTGTGATTTACTTCAGAGTTATGAGAAGTTGCTTTCAAACTCATCAAAGTAATCGTAACTCGCAACATATTACAGAACTCTCCCCTGTAAAGTATGGTGTATGGAAACTTTCTGACGATGTACAATTAATTTCACAAAAATCATAGCGTTTTTTACAAGGAAAATAGTAAATAAAAATAATTTATCCAGCTGTTCATAAACCGCTTACAAATACAAAAGAACTAACAAAATATGAATGCAAAAATTGTATCATTATTGGTTTGCCGTGGTGGTGAGGTGGCATATACGAATAAAAACGAACATATTGTCAGTTCATTTCAACGGGAAGACGTACTTTTTAAAGATGGTTTACCAGAATGCTAATACTTTTTAAAACTCTTGAACTTACAGTGAGACAGCCTTTCTACGTACAGCTTACTTTTAAACACATCAGCAGCCAAATTTAGTGTATAAGTCCCGAGACTACATACAATCAGGTTTTGTGTATTGATCATTGATCAGTGTACATGAATAAAAAGTTCAGCTGCGAACAGTATGTTGCTTGCATTATTATTGCATACATATCTGCCCACTTACTTTTCTCGCTTCGCTCCAGTAATAAGCTTTAGGCAATTCAATTCCCTTTGAATGTTTGTGTATCATCTTCAACTCTGTTGCTGGTTAGATGAAACATTTTCCAGTTGTTGAAATTTCTATGTAGCAATTAATACGCAACAGCGGAACGAACCAGATGTACACATACGCAAGTACTAAAAAATCTATATTATACCGCACTTTCAATATGCAACGGTTACAACTAAAAAAGGATCTGACATAAAAATTTCACGTTCTATTATGTTTAAAAAAACAAAACAACAAATTAAATATAAGGAAAGCATTTCGTAATATTGTATTACTTTTATTTTTTAATGAACTTTGACCGAAGCTGTTTCGTAAGTGGTACATATGTATCAAATTTGGAAGTGCGTGTAAGAGTGTGTATGCACCGTGTTGGGACAGAGTAACAAACGATGTTATAATGGCACATACAGTTCTTTTGTATTCTTTATCGAAAATAAACTTTCACATAATGCTAATGTGATATGTTGTTTTTTGTGGAAAAATCCAATCTCTTCATATTACTACTACCTAACCTAAACTTGGAAGAACATCGAAAGATCACGTAGTGTTGTGTAGAAACTCTATTTCTTGAGGTAAGATCGATTGTGAAGTCGCTTGTGTGAATACCACCGTTAATGTTAGTAGTTAGTTGAAGGATCAAAATAACAAGCATTTAATTGGTCACCAGAGAATGACTGCTTAAATGTGCTATATTTACAAAAATAATATGTTAACCCGGAAATTATTGGAACCGAATGATTGCCAACTTCGCCAATTCATCTCGGAGCTTTTTGAAATGATTTATTTTTAGACATGTTTTTACATTCAAAAGCCCGAAAGAAATATGGACAAAGACCATCCTTCACTTTTAGTAAATCAGTTATAATTGCCAATTATGACCTGTCAATTATTTATTTGCCCATTCGCCTCCTTCGCGTTTTAGCATATGCTGATGAAAATGTACTCATTTTTTGTAAAATAATTCTTTGCTTGTAACCTGAGTTTGTGTTATTGAAAATTCTGAATGGGACTGTTTGTCTGCTGCTAATTAGGTTTTGCTGGGAACAGCGTTATCAGAACAGCTATCAATACAATGATAAATATTGCTGAAAAATTCATTCATTGACATATGAATACTGTTTCCGCGTAATACCTTCTATCTCTCACGTGTCTGCTCGCATCTTTGTATATGAACCCCTGGTCACATTCACTTTCAGATTCATGCAACGTCGATATTAAATTGTCTTTTGCGTTATCTTAGCGGAATTGAATACATCAAAATATCAAGTAAACTGGCAATTATAACGCTTACGCGTTTGCTTTCATCTTTTTTCCCCATTTCATCTGGACTTGCTGTTTCCTAGAACAGAACCGTTATGGAGCTTATTCCAGTTGTCGTATATTTCTGCCAAGCATTTATGAATTTTTCTATTGAATCCCAAATAAACGTCTCATTTTCTATTTGTAGCGCATACATGGCAAAAAAGCTTTGCCTCAGCACATTTCTCCGTTGTACCTGACTAAGCAAGCAGTGGCCCTCTCTGTCGCTACCACGTTAGTAGAGGACACCTGTCTACTGATGTCTATAAATTTTCTTGTCGATGCTATATGCAGCCGCCTTTAACTGAATCAATACTCGCATGGTATAGTCTCATTTAAACCCCCTCTGAATTTTATGTGCATTATCACATGGCATATTGTGCAACCTGGAACATCAAACACAGATTTTTCTTCGTTTTATACGATTTTACCATTTTACCCATTAAAGTACTCCTAGTCCTAAGTCCTAATGCTGAAAGAAAGGGAATCGCGCTATTTTCATCATTTTCTGCACATTTTCTCTACCTACCTACGCAAAAATTTTCCCAGCAGGCATCTACGTTAAGCTGTAGCCTGTAGATCCCCTTGTAGAATCATGGGCAAGTGTATATTATAAACATGCCTACTTATACAACCCATTATTTGTAGAAACTACACACTTGAAGCGGGCACATTCATCCGTAAGGAAGAGATGGCGAAATACAGGCTAGTTTTGGAAAATTTAGAGTAAAAGGAAGGAAGCACTAATCCATTTTCTCGTCGCAAAATCCGTCTGCATCGTTGAAAAACTACACAGATGAAGAGATGCAATCACTACGCTTGACTTAACACCCCCATACATACAAAATTTGCTCAAAAAAGTGAATCCATTATACTATCAACTGCCTACATATAAACGAATGTTGGTTTGAGCACGCTGGGCCAAAACGAACTTATTAACGGGGTCATATGTATGTATGCGTGTGTGAATACAATTTTATGTGCGGTGATGGTAATAGCGTATTACAAACGGTGGTAAAAAGTGCTTCTCCACACTTACACAGAACAGTCGTCTGGGAGCTCAGCCAATACCTTCGTAGAAATATCTCATTTTAATACGTGAGGTTTTTGCTGGGGTTGATATGATCATACTTGATGATAGTTTCACAGACCGATATGCCGAAAGTCAGTAGTAGGGTTTCCCCCTTCTTTTTGTTCAGCCGTCAAAAATTCCATATAAATGCATTCAGCGCAGAGCTGAAAGATAAAATGTGAAAGTATGTGTGCGGCTATGTGTAGTATGTGCAGTGGTGGGAGCATGAAGTTGTCGGGATGAAGAAGAGTTTTTGTGACTAACTGAGTGACTTGAGTGAGTGAAGAGCTTAGCATTACATTACAGAGTGTGTGCCCACTCATCACTATCATTATCATCAGCGTCGCTCTCTTCTTCTCTGAACTTACTTTCTCCTTTGCTACATTTTCTCTCTCTCCCTACCGGAGGTGTTGGGTTTATATACGTTGAAAAAGTACAAAAATAGTGCAAATGGCAAAGGAGAAAAAGAGTTTCACGTTTTTCATCCTCTTTTTTTACTCTTCCCTCTCTCCTTAGGTAATAATAATGAATGAGGTAAGAAGACACTCGCTCATTCCCTTTTTTCTTTCTCTTTTCTTAAAACGAAAAACTCACTTCTTGAGCCAACCATCTAAGTGTGTGTAGTAGTGTCATTCTTTTCAAGTCTTGAAAAAAGATGGTACTCAGAAGACTGTGCAACCGGGGAATCCTCTGTCTTTAAATGCCTAATGTACACTTTTCTCTTTCGAAGGGCTCTTTCTATCAAAGGAATGAGTTTTTCTTTACAGGGAAGACTGAAGAAAGAAAGTAAATGATTTGAAAAATAATTTAATCAGAAAGACGGCAAGCTGCTAAATGGAACAGGACGATGAAAATAAAAAAAGTAGCAAAGCGAAGACTCATAGGCATCTGGTTAGTACAATTGACAGTTTTTGAAGTGTTTTCCTGTTAAATTGAAAACCAATAAAAAACTTATTCGAAAGCGGAAGTTATGAACTTTTGCCCAAAACACATTGTATTGTAACACAAGATGCTCTAGCTGATAAAGAAAGATTGAGTTTGTGTGAAATTCCCGATACGCAATCCACTCACTAGGTATGCTCGATAATATGAGTCCATCCGGAGAAAAACAAGGTGGAATATTACTTTCCCAATATAGCAGTCTACCGTTACACAACATTCTTCATGCTGTGCTTTTCCAGGGAAAAGTTTTTTGCTGAGGAGGAAGTTCGGAGAAAAGTTGAATGTTTTAACTGTATATTATATTGTATTATGTATTATATTACATTATGCTACATTGTATAGCAGTTGTACAAGTTGTACTTACTTTTGATAACCGTTCCGTCAACCGTCAACGGTCTAACGTCGCCCAAGAAAAATATTTTTATATGTTGTGTACACTCATCATTTTTATCTCTGCTAACAGACCCATAAATCGATTTTGAAGAATCTATCCCTTAACTCGCTCAATACCACAAGTTCAAACACAGCCTGACAAAAAGAGAAAAGGCAAATATATTGTAAAACGCACTGCGTCAGTCAAAGAAGTGTTGAGTCTAGTCAATTTTCCAGTGGCCTTGTTCTCCACGTTATTGTTTGCATAAACATGAATAAAAATATGTTTATACATATATTGTATTCCGGAATAATGCTCAACGTGCTCACAGTCCCTCACAAAACATTTCCATCATCTGTCCAAACGAATTTCGCATTTTTTTGTTATTGGAACAAAAACTCTGACGTACTGAGTACTGAGAAAAAAGGGTGGCTTGCCTTAATATTTGCTGAGACGTACGAAAATACAAATAAAAACACAAAAATTCCATCAAAAAGAGAACCAGGGTTGAGATGAACGTTTACCTGGGCCACGAATAAATTCAAAGAACCGTTTTGATTTCATCAGATTTTCCACGTCATTGCATTCCCCCATTCGCCAAACTTAACTGTATATAAGCTGTAGTTGGGGTAAAATCATACGCTACGTTGAAAAAGTGGCCACACTTGTTTTAAACATGCCTATCGTTAGATTCATGTGTACTTGTGTGCATATATTCATTCATTTATACATACGCATATCTACAAATTACCGTATTTATTTATCTATAAACAAAATATTGTTGCTTAACTTACTCCTATATAGCACGTGTCCGTTGCCGTCGCGTGAGACGGCAAGAAAGGTAAACACTAACTTGCCCATTAAATTATGCTGCAGTGTTCCCAGAGAGTTGTGTAGACTTGAGTTCCCGAACAACGGCAGTTGTATGCAAAATAAATGACAAGTCGAAAGTTATGAGCCATAATTCTTTCGATAATACCTATATCAGTAACATAAACACATACTAGCTGACTCAGAGAAAAAGGGTTAGAGAACACACACACACATGTCATCCATGTAACTTAATAGATACAAAATACAAGGGTAGAGTACATAGGTATACAAAATATTAAGCTTTGAGAAACATCATTTCTTTGAGCTTTGATTTTCTTGGTACACCCACTTCTCTATAAAAAAAGTCTCCAGATTACACTGCAGTGTTACAGCTTAAATTATGGGTGTAATGTACATTAGTTTTGCCCAATGCATGTTACGGTCTCGAGTAAAGTTAAAAGGGTTCCGCTCGTTTTCTTTCAACTTATTTTAGACGACAGATAAGCCATTGTTACAAGATGTATGTATGTGTGTTTAATTTTTAGGTTAAAAATCTATTAAAAATGAGGAATGTTTTTTTTTATTTTCTTTGACAAGATAATTCTTTGGTTTGGTAAATAAATAACGTTCATAATTATTGTAACTGCTTTGTATTTTCATTTTTTGGTATTTAATTTGCATACAGGGCGTTACTAAATTTGAAATATTACACTTACACTTTTTCAATTGTAAGGCCAATTTTCATTTCCTGTGTTTATTTAATTTTGCAGTTTAAGGCTTCAGGGCTGAAAACATAAAGCACAGAAAATAGTAACAAGTGTTCACTAAAAAACGATGTTACATCGACTTTTGTATTGTATTGTACCTTGTACCAACAAAGCTTTTGAACTTCTACAACTGCAATTAAAAACGCAAAATTCATTACATTGACGATCAGTTTTTATCCCAATTAAAGTGAGTTTGAGATGGGTACTTATTTTTTGGCACACTGACAAAATAATTGGGCTTAGTCTTTAGCGCAATAGGAAGCCGGAGGACAGATATAGCCTAGACATTTACGTCATCTTCACATTAACTTTTTTGCAGAATTTTCCGCAAAATAAGCTATCTAAATGAGCTTTGTATTATTACTTTATTTTTTACCATCAACGTAAATTTTTCGAGGATTATAAACTTTATTTGTGCAAAAACTGCGAAAGCCGACATGGCTTTCCGCAGCACTATTTCGTAAAAAAAATCCACAATACCAACCAGGATCATATTTTATGGGGGAAGCCCACACGAAGAATACCAACAATCTACTTACACTCGGGGACTAAACTTCTTTCTTTGAATAACTTTCAGTTTTTTGCCGCTTTCTTTAGTTTTTTCCATGAAATGTGTGGCATATTATATCTCAAGTTTTCACTTGTTCACTTCCGCATCCTATTTTTTCTTGATATTTCGTTTGTCTGCCCACTAAAATTTCACTTTTCTCGACAGCGCTTTAAATGGAGCCATAAATGCCTCCCAGGGGGTTTACTCGTCTTCCCCTTTCTTTTATATATAGCTAGGTATATGTAGCTATGCTGCCTTTCATCATTTATTAGTTCTAGAGAACCGGGTGCCAAGAGTAGAAAAGACTGTTCATTTAATGGGATAAAGACAGCTGAACCTTTCCGATGAACAAGACAAGTGTGGTTGTAGGCAGGAGAGAAAAGAGTCTAAGTAATGTATTGACTTTCGTATGTGTATGCGGTTTTATATGCTCCAGCAGCATCCCCTTTTTTTGTACGGTCCATAATCATTTTCAATAACTTTTCCGTTTCTTGCTGGCAAGACATTTGGTGTCATAATTCTGTCAGGTATTTGCTTTCTTTTTTCTTTACGATTACCGAACAGTTTTTACATCATGCTTCGCTTAAACTCTAAACATGTTTTCTTCGGAGAGTTTAGCTCCTTCTGTAGACGGAATGACTTTTGATCTTGGCTTAGTATCAGATAACTTTTTACATAGAATCGACACATGTACATGCATCACATTTAAGTGCAGCCACGTCAGCCAAAATGCGAAAGTTTACAGTTGTCGAGGCTTCCCTTGTCTGATGAACCGAAAGGTGAAGCGACACCAAAGCGCAGAGGCGTGGCTTTACTCATCGCGTGGCGATATGACTACATAAACAATGTAGTCACAATTAAAGCTTGACTTCCTAATAAAAATAGGCCTTGACACGAAAAACAGGAAATGAAGGAGCATCCATGGCTGCTTTTCTGTACGAAAGGTAGATATTTACATTTCACCATTTCCACAAATATCCAAATTATACTATCATAGCTAAATTAGAAAGTATAATGTACATTGAAATGACTAAAACAGAACCAGCATTTTTGTTCACGCACTTTTTGAATAAAAATATTTAAATGAGAATACCACATAACAGACCGTACAGGAAGTTTTCCAATGAACTCGCCAGCAGCTCACGTTAAATTTGTGTCTACGACATGCTATAAGTGTGAATTATCTCTATAAAAAACACGTATGCCCAAATAGGTATACTTGTGCAGGAACACTATACCACTTTTTATAATATTATTCTTCTGACTCTGCCTTTCTCCGTCTACATTTCCACCTCCAGCATTCCCGCTGAAAAATGGAAAATTGAGATGTGAAGAATATTTCTTACATCCAATATTCATGGAAAGGCGGGAGGAAAGGTAAACAAAAAACGAGAAAATATATGAGAAGAGGCATACCCCAGCCAACACTACATTTTCTACGGTCAGCAATATTAAAATTGTAGCACTTTACTAGATGATGTCTTTGGTGGTTCTTTCTCTTCCCCACACTCACAATGCTTCCTGGCAAAAAAAGAACGCCATGCGAAACGTTGCCTATCATGTGCTCGCAGTAATATAATGTAAAACTGAAAAATACAACGGAATGTTCTGCTGGCTGAAGGAAAAGTTTATTTTCTCTTTTTGCGTTTTCTCCTTCGACGCCACCTTTTCTCTATCTTCCCATTCTTCCGTAAGCACAGACTACCGTCAGGTCCTCTTCTTTGCTTTATTATTGGATTACATTCAATATACGCGTATGCTTGAAAACATTCAACTTCAAAGTTGATCTGTGGAGGGGAAAGTATTCTATTCTGTGAAAAATAAGAAAATATATTTTTATTCCTATTTGTACCCCTGTGTACACACACAAAAGTATAAAAAAAACTTTAAAAAGCTTACCCAACCGCATACAGCGTAGTTCAAAAAGTTGCTTTGTTTTTCCTCTCTACGCCTATACGTGGTACGATGTTACGTATACTACTTTTTGTCTCCGGGAACACCAACACTGGGACTGTGATAGTTGAAGAGGAAGAGCACTATGTATATATGTTTTTAGCATCAGCTTAGGGGTAGGTATAAGAATAACTTTTTCCTTGATTTTAAATCTTTCATTTTCATTTGTAACTGAATTTTCGTCACTTGGCACACATGTCTTTGGAAAAGTTCTGGGCGTAACTTTGAAGTGGTAGACCCTGTAACTGTAACGTGACTTGCTATAGATTGAATCACCATAAATAATTTTGTCTTTTGGCACGTAGAAGAGTAAAATAAGGTGTTTTACCGTCTTTTGCCAACAAATCACGTGAAAGTTAAATAATTAAACGACGGAGTAGTCCAACAAAAAAATCTGCCTGTTTGATCAACGATCATTGACCCTGTAGCCACTTGAAATTACATAAATAAGCCGAGTTAACGTTGTTAATATGACGTAACAGGGTCTTGTGCTGGTTGTAAATTATTTAACGGGGTCAAAACTATTCGTGTCCAGACTGGTATCACATGCCATGAATTTTTAACGAAATTATTTGCCTCAAGGTTAAAACCATCTAGGTTCTCTCCAGTCTAGCTAGAACCATTTTAGCTGTTGGCGGAATGGTAAACATAAAATAGGTGAATAAATTTCAAGTAAGGTTAATTTTCGGTCTACATGCAACACAAAACTCGTTTAATGACGAAGACGGAACAACAAAAAGGTAATATTGCCAAGTCTTGTGTGTTTCCTGATGCGGAAAGAAAGTTGACAAAGGTGGTGGGAATTTTTGGGAAAATGTAAGTGTAAGTAAAATATGTTTATCCAGTACGTGTCACATCAACAGCACCAGGAAACCGTATTGCTGTATATATGTGTGTGAGAGTCTAGCAGGTTTGTACATTGCTAGCTACCTGTATGTGTGTGACCCGTGTGAAATAGTTTTGTTTGAAAAAATATGTTTTCTATATACGTGGCAGAATAAGTTGGGCAAACAACAGCAGTAGCAACAACTCCTGCCTCTTCGTGTTACTTTTCCTTTCCATGGGAAGTGAAGAGAAACTTTTTTCTTTTCGTTTCCTTTCTGTGTCTCTTACACTTTTCAATACACCCCTCCCATCTCAAGTAAGTCTGGAGCTTCCCACTTCCTTTCGCGATATCTCATTCCAGGCTGTCTCCTCCTGAAAATATGTTCCAAAAATTTTTATTCGTTTTCTGTTTAGATTGACGGGTAAATATCGTAGGAGGAGAATTTTGCAAGATGAAAACTTTAAGCAGAAAACACTGAGAAAATGAAAAGCAACCAATATTGGATATATCGTATCATACAAATATAGACGCATAAAAAATAACAGGGAATCAGTGATCCGCCATGCAAACATCATTTATCTCGTCGTATTTGTTAAGGTGGCGGTAGAAGCAGCACACACTACACCATTGTAAGAAAAGCATTGAGAAAAATTCTATCATTTTTGTGTGCCCGCCTAAATACGGCATTGGTAGCAAAAATAAGTAATCTTTTTTCTTCTGCCCGAGCCAAGAAAATGTTGTCAAGTTGAGAAAGAGAGAGAAACTCCTGTTTCTTGCCTTTCCTTAGTTCTCATCTTGCTATCTGCGGGTACATTTTGAAATACCTGACCCATGAAATAAAAAGATGAATTTCCTGTAGCTTTTCATGTACGCCTTTTTTACACCCTTTAAGAAAAGGGAAAACAGCATTTTTTCGCTCAAGTCTTCCCAACATAAATGTAAACGTAAATGAAGGGACGCCAACAAAAACATTGAAACATACACACAGACATGCCTTATAGCATCATTTTAAAGATCTTCACAGAGAGAAAAGAACCTCAAGACAAGTAAGCTGTAGGGAAAAGAAGAAGAAAGGAACTGAGAAAATCGAGTCTGGAATTTTCGGCCCTTTTCTTTTTTTCTCGCAGAAAAAATAAACTTGAGCGCGTGTAGTTTCATACCTACACACACAATCTCTCTCTCACTCGCTTCCTTTTGCTTACACACGGGAAGGTACATGCTTAAAAGAAAGGAGAGAAAAAAGAATTTCGCAATAATTGACTTTCCTCATGCGATTTTGCTTGGCATACGAGAGGCTTAAGAAATAACACACAACATAACACAGTATTGCTCTTTTTACTCCTTATTTTCACTCTCCCTCCTTCTTTTTTTCTTCGCGCTAAAGCAAAGTAGAAGACAAGCCACAACCACCCACTTTCATTCTTCTCGTAATCTATACCTCCACATGAGATTCGTTCCACTTACATCTCTCACATTACATTGCATTGCTCTCTTACTTACTATTTGGTTGCATTACTGTCGTTTGAAACCCTCACGCGAAAAGAAGCTCTAGCACCAGGCAAAATTTCAAATTGGGAACACACACATACACACAGAAGAAGCAGCAGCATTATGAGGGCGAGTTTGAAATTGCAAGGGAAAAAAGCAGAAAAGAAAATACTTTTGCCCCGCTCCGTATCACCAGTCGAGTATTCCAGGGATGCGCCAGAGAAAGAACTGTATGGGTATTGTTTAGTGAGGCCATATAGAGAATAGCCACATACACAACCATTATCTTTGTATTCTTGTTTCTCTGTTGCTCTCCGTCAGAAGTTCCCATTCTCTATCAGCTTTCCTCAGAGTTTCACTTCTATTTCGTCTCTCCAAAAACAGTCCTTTTTCACTGTGAATTAACCCAGTTGTTGGCTGGTATTCCCATTTCAAGCGTATGTACGTAGTTAGGTAATATAAAAAGGTATGTGTGTATGATACACATACGCCGAGACGGGAAATATATGTACTCTTTTCTGCAAAATAATGACGAAGAAGGTTTTCGCTTGGGAAGGTTACAATATCAAAAGGAAAGGAGGAAATAGCAACGAATATTATGAAGCGGAATTCTCAAGCACATTGCCAGAAGCACTAATATGTAAATGTGGAGCGGTAAGATAAATTTCTCTGCTATTCCTTTTTATTTCTCCGACAATTTCAACAACGAGCGTTGTGGAGTACTTTTCGCGCTGCATAAAGAAAGGAGATTGGAAAGTATATGGTGTAATGCTTCTACTTTGGTTATTATGCTGAATGTTGCATGGAGAGAGAGAGAGAGAGAGGATACGATACGATTGAGTTTTTCCTTCTACAAAACTACCCAGGCATTCAAATGTTTTGATTTCTCTCCAATAAAAAAAGAATATTTTTGCGATTTCAGTTCGACCGAGGACAAATTGACATCACATATGCTGTTCTCTAGATATCTTTAGCAGTTTTGTTTGCTGCATAATAAATAGGAATGTGCACTGTTTTACTCGCCTTATGCTTATCTCTCTTTCTATAAGCAGCTCAATTCCTTCGAGCTAGTGTGTTTTCTTGATACACGGTGTCGGCTGTGTGAAAATAGAGGTTCTTAAATTACGATTGCCGAATGGATTTATCCCAATCATGTTCATGATCCTTGCCGTTTTGCCTCATAAAGTTAGTGGCGTGAAACAGCCCGTCTTACGTAGATTCATGCTATCGGAATAATAATGATTTTGGCTAATCAAATGGGGACTTTAAAAGACGTTGCTTTTCCTCCTTCCACCATCACTGCCATCCTATTCGTCATGTCACAATGCACACTATCGATTACTCGAGGCAAAAGTTCATTGCTAACCGTGTATCCATTTTAACATATTTTAATGCATACAAATGCTTACATACATCAACATAAATACTCGCGACAAAATAGAAATTCTCTTTTCTCTCACATTTTTTTCGAGGGGGAACATTCTGCCAAATCACATGGCTGAAGCAATAATTTCAGTCGAGCTTCCTGTCGAATATGATAATACTTGTATTTTAGCTGGATATGTGTGATATTAAGCATGTAAATGACAATTTACAATCGTCTCAATTACAGATTAAACGGTTCGTTGTACAAAGCATTTTCAATTATTTGCATTGGAGGGTGAAAGGAAGAGAGAGAGAGAGAGAGAGAGAGAGAGAGGATGATTTCTTCTGTGGTATTTTGATTCTATTCAAACCACTTGCATTGTAAGGCACACATTGTTTTAGGTGACTAGAGGAAAAGAGAACTCCGTAGAGTAAAAGAAGAAGTAGAGGGGATCTTATTTCTGGTTGTACTATAGACCAATACACAAAGCATTAAATTGAAGAGGGAAAATGACAAAGCCATAAGAGATCGTCCGGTGCGGCAGGAAATTAGAGTTAGTGTATTGCATGCAATGCATATCAAACAATCTCACATTTTAAGTCTCTCTCTCTGTCTCTCTCGCCGTACGTGAAACTACTATAACATAAAATCTGCGTGAGTATCAAGTCGGTATGCCCAGGCTCGTAAGTGTATAAACGTGTCTGTGTGTGCGTGTATGGTGGGTATAGGAACCCTAGTAAAAAAAGCAATATGCTCCACACCTCGTAATCACGCCTACTTATCACTGCCGATTCATTGACTTTGTCAGTTCTTGAAATTATATGCATCTTACTGTTCTCATAAAACTTCACACCATTCCCACTCCTACCACAAACACCACCAGCTTTGTAAAACTATCATGTATGGAGAGCACTTCAATCGAGCAAGTACTCGAGAAACGCCGATGATCACGATCATTTTCCTATACACTTTCATTTCTATTCAACCAAATCTTCCAGGAGTGATCGTATAATATGTGTATCCATTCACGCGGTTTCACTTTTCCTTCATCTCCCTCGATGAGCTTGTAAATATTCACTGTTAAATATTATATACATTTACATTTCACTTCAGCGGCTGTATGACTCTTTGGTGGTGGGTGGTCGTGTTTTGCTTTTGATATGCATCCGGCGTTCCCTGTCGTATGTGCATACTGATATAGCTATACCTACGTTTAATCGAACATACACTTCATGTGTCTCTCGTCCGCCACGACCTGCTATTTAGGATAAATGAAATAGTTTCTTCTTTGGGGGAAAGGAGGAAATAGAATACCCATCCACTTTATGTGATCTGCTGGCTATGTTTTACATCTTTCAAGTTTCTCTTTCAGAGTTATACACCATGTGTTATTTTCTCCTCCCCCGTACAAATTCCATGCAAACTGCCATTTGTATGCAAGTCTTGTTCTCCCCCAAAAAAGGTGAACAAGTAAAATGAAACGTACACACACACATACCGAATATCCGGAAGTACTTGCAAAGGTGTGTGTACCGAGAAATGCACGTACAATAATGTGCAGCAACAACGCGTTTTTCTACTCACACGCGGTCCATAAATATAATGTATGTCCGTAGTAGTAGTAATAATAGTACAAGAAAGAAAGACGTAAGTTTAAATCCTTGTGGAAACGCGCACTTTTTGTCCTGTGTACTTTCTCTTTTTGTACTTACTACTTACCCATTACACACAAAGGAAACCTTCATGTGTGTACACTTTAGAGATCTCTGAGATATTTATGCGTTGATATATAAATCGTGTTTGTAACATTTAAAATTCACATTTTTGTTACCTATGTTGCTTTCCTCCGTACTTGGGGAAAGCTCGCACCGGAGAAGACGGATGGAACAGGAGAGCAGCAGCAGTAACAGCAGCAGCAGTAACCCAAGTGAAGAAAGGCATCGCACATTCTAGTTTGTACTTTATACTTTGTGGTAGCATTTTACTAATGGAGAATCAAATTGACAAACGAGTGGAACAAGATTTATATATCCTATAGAATTATTGCCCTCACTTGCTCTGTGTTCTCTGCCCTCCTTCTTTTTTCCTGCCATTATTACTTTGCCGGTTATATTACAGTTTTGTGCATACATGAGTGCTGTTATGCACCGACATAAGTATTTTCCTAGGAGCGCCGAGGTAGTTTCAAGAGACTTGAATGGACAAATCCTATTTTATTCCTTTTGTACATGGACAAGAGAGAGAGAGAATAAAAAAGCGTACGTTTGTACGTACGTACACACGGACTTTGGAGGAAAATACGCGGGTAATGTTCATATTCCATTTACTGTCGTATGGGTGTACTTTTTTTACATGCTTACACACATACCATCATTTCGTGCACATAAAAGCAAGTTCGTGCTGAGATTCATTTCGCCATTTTCGTTTTAAGAGGCATAAGATAAGATTTAGAGATTTTTTTAAACGACGCTTTTTGTACGCCAGTTGAAAGAGAGAACGAGACGACGACGACGTCTGTGTGTATGATATTCCTGAAAGCTGAAATTCCGCTTTGCCCCATGCTTCAATTCTATTCAAATGCGGATATTATACCCCCGCTGATCATATGAAGTTCTAGTGTGTGAGGAGCATACGGACATGAAATCGGACCGTTTCCGGTCTGAAATTGTTTCTGCCCAGATTAAAATATTAAAAAGAAAATTACCAGTATACGAGTTAATAAGAGAGGATACCGGCACTTTCTTGACGACGCCATATTGAACGAAATAATAAATTGTTACGCGTAAGTGCCTCCAATGTATCCGCCTTGGTATGCGATTCCGGTGGGAAGGTGCTTTCACAGCAAGAAAGCGGAATACCGTAAAACTCCTTGAATACTCCAAAGAATCTAAATCGATCTTAATCAATTTGATGCTTTGCGGCAGGAAAAAGATGCATTACAATACATCTCAAGAAATCAAGGGAAATGCGAATCTGCCTAATTTGTCTTAATATTTTCCTTTATTGTGTTTCCCAAAGGTTTCCCAGAAATTTATCGCTTTTTAATTTCATTTGAGATGCTGGTATCGTTCAAACGTGAAAACATTGACGGATGCCGCAATACTTAAAATCGTAAAGATGGACGTTTGTATAAACTCATTCCTTAAGTAGTTTCTCTTTCGCTTCTTTCCTGAGAACATCTTGTTGTTGTGTTTGCGCGCTTATTACTTTACAACTATAGCTCTCCATTTTGATGGAAACTCGGGAGTTTTGTGAAAATGGAAGAACACGATGTAAGAATTTACTCAAGGATTTAAACTGTATAGACTTTCCATGTTCTCAATCTTGCTACAACCGTACCTACACACACATGCCCTGACATTTTTTCAATAACATTACATTAAAAACAAAGCTGGAAAACAATCATAGGATTTGAAACATCCGAGATTTTCTTCAGCTATTTTTGCACCATTGCACCACTTACACAACATAGTCTTTACATAACGACAGGCTATCTCTTAGTATTCTATGGGCACTCAGGCAAAGTAAAAGTTGTATTTCTTTTTCAGGGCCAATACACATTCACGTCAAGATCCCTAGTGATTCGAATTCCGTGATGTATTGAATGCGTCTGATTTCTTGGGTCTCGTAAAAGTATCGATTGTTTTCTTTTCAAACGGATGGACATCAGCGAGCTTACAAGCGCCTTCCATTACAACAGCGTACTTTTTTCTCTTTCCGTATACAAATATATATACCACCTTACCAACACGCCTTCTTTATATGAAATTAGTTATGGTATAGGATCGAGAACGGAGCGTATTAGAAAGAAAGAACAATTTTCCGTATAAATCGACGATTCTATCAGGTAGTGTGAATCCATTCATGCCCAGTATTGTGTTGTGGACCTATTGTAGCGCTGTATTACTTACTACTGAATGACGGCCATAAAGCCAAACGTTCATTCGATGAGTCTTATTTTTCTCGATAGAATGGAAGACAAGAGCTCGTGCTTGCAAAGTTCTAGAGAGTTGCAACAGGAATTAATTGGAAATGAGCTTGAATGCGTGTTTGCTCAGCTTTCACTTACGTCACGGCTATAGTGAGATGGTCCAGTCCTTTGGCTTGTCGAGAAGAGTGGGAGTGAAGATTTCAAAAAGTACCTCCGGAGTGCATATCTTCCTGTATTTACTGCAGGGTGCAGAATGGTGTTTGTGAAGGAAGATATCCTTCGTTGTTTCCTTGTTTGTATATACATCGTTGATTGTGTGTGTGTGTACAAAGCCTCCCTGGGTATACATTGTTTCAGATTGAGTACGTTTATGTAAGAGGGATAAAGCTTCACAGGATGAACTTTTACACAATGAACTATACTCTTTCTTTCTCCCTCTCTTTCCATCTTTTTCTCTATTACTCCAGTTCGGAATCGTTTGACCGTACCGGAAGGTGGTGAATCCGTGCTGATACTGCTGCCACCACTACTCTCCTACCGCATTTACAACTACCTTCCGCTTTCCTCTTACGTCTATCCGTACCAACTGTTTCTAGTTTCCACTTCCCAAGCACTTGTTGTAGCTGTAACAATTCGTACATATCAGCAGAACAGCACCACACTGCCTTAAATCCTGTTTTGAGTAAATAATGTTACCTGGGCGGTCCGCTCTCCAATGGAGCTCTCCAACAGTTCAAAAAACTTATCAAACCTCTGCATCCATACAGTGGTCAGTAGTCGGGGTGTATCTGTTTACTGGGGTAAAAGTAGACACACACATAACCAAACCTGATACACTCATATACGTCTATAGGATTATGCATGGAACAAAAGCGATGGCACAGTTAATGCTCCAGGGAAGTTCTTTGTAATGGATACTCTCGACCAAAGGTCCTCTTTTCTCTTTGGGATAGAAGAACACAAGATAAAATTTCATTTGGTTGATGGGATCATACATTATTGATAGGTCGAGAACAATTCATCCTGTTGCCTTTTTTCTTGTCTCACGGTGAAAATCGCAGCTATTTTCTTCAAATGGTGCTGTTGTCGTACTATCCGAAGTCACACGATGAACTATAAGATCCCATCACGCGTTCGATCTTTTTCTAGACTTGTTTTCTGCTGGGTACTTTTATTCTTCCTTTTTTTGTCATAAATGAAGCCGTGTATATCCTATTCACTTTTTAATACACGTATAGACTGCTGTACATTCCTGCCACTATCACCTTATGCCATACACCATATCCTTCTCCTCGATGCTTCCTCCGCTAAAAGATTATATTTCCTGTTGCTATAAACGTTCCCTCGCACAACATATATCTACGTCGGATAGAGCGCTAATAAAAAGGATGCTCACTCAAGCTAATGGTAAATATACTTGGTAAGTACTTGCCAAATATGAGCTATTCTATAGATGTGAGCACGACAGTCCATCTTTTCATCATAAATTGGCAGTAATCAAGTTAGAGCATTCGATAGGGCTGTTCTGAGAAACTAGTCGTTGGTACTTCATCCATGAATCCGACACTTATCAGAGAGTTCACCCCGATAAATATGGAAATAAAGCTGATGTATTTATTTCGATGTACCTATGCACATTCCCGCGTGTCAACCAAGTTTTCTCTTGAACGACACACAGCAATAAAGTCCTAGATAATGCTTAAATGGGACATAACCACACTTGTGATTTTGTTGTGTGTGATGGAAAAAGATGTTCCATGCGCCACTTTGCTCTTATAAGATTAATGGTGCATAAGCTAGCTGGAATCCTCTAAATACCTGTGATTTAACCAGCAGTAGTAAGCTGTTACTTTTAGCACCGCTTCCATACGTGGTGTGAGTTTTCAAGACGAGCAAAAACTTCCGCACATAAATGGCTGTTATTTAGGAAAGCTTTACTTTCACTTTCACCATAATATATATGGAAGTTTACTTGGCGTACTCGCCGGTAATCCCTTCTCCCAAGTTCCGATTGTCGTTAGACATGTTTTATTTGACCCAAGGAAATTCGCCCTGACATTTGCACGCATAACGATGTTTTATGGGGAGGGAGCAATGTCCATCAAAGCAAATCTTTGTTAGATGGATAAGTTGAGAATCTCTTCCAAAAGCGGCAGTAAATGAAATAGAACGTGGGTGGCGGGGTAATGCGATATACACTTTATGCTTTCCCCGGTCTACCTTCGTTTTTATATTAAGAAAGTAAGCATTACATAAAGATTAATTAATTCACATTTTTGAAATTTCCATTTTCTTTTCATTTTGCCGCGTTTCCTTTAAAAAGGATTATTTCATGGGTGCATTTTCTACATTCCTTGCAGTGGCACTAGCACAGTCATTTTGACTTAAGTTGTAATGTAACAAAAGTGCAGATACAACTTGCATAGAAGAAGACCGAAGAAAACATGCCGGGTACAACGAGGCATCGTGAAAGGAAAATGCTTGAAGGTAGTTAAACCACGTTTATCTGCTAAGAAGCAAAGTTACTAGTTTTATCCTAGTTTGCATCTACATTTTCAACTTTGTAGCTCACTTTTTCCCCACCAAATGTCCATAATATTCATTACCTTGAGATACAAGACCCGCTCTTTGTCCATTACAGCAACAGACGGGACGTCTACTAAAGAGTTATGAACTTTCTAGTAAGATGGAAAATGTGGTTTCTTCGTTTTCTGCATACAGGTATGTGCAAGCACATATGTATATTCATATAAGAGAGTACACATTCACTAAAACTTGCAAAGGAAAAGGTAGATGGTACGGGAACATTATGCTCGACAACGTATGTTCGTTGAATAGTCTTGACAAGCCACTGCGTTTCATTTTCATTGTGCACTCCATACATAACAGTTTAGACGTTTGCTATATATTATTGTGTCTCATTCACAGAATGTGAGTGCGTGCACGAGGCTGTGCACAAGAGTAAATCCTCGATGAGCGCAAAGAACGGTATATGCACAATAAAAATCTATAGCACAACTATTTCCTGTTTTTACAAGAACGTATTAGGTACGCACGATATATATTATGTGTAGTGGATGACGGCCTTCCCGCTACTTTTTTTCTTTGGAAAGTACAAAATTGTATGCATGGTGGATAAAATGACGGCAAAAGAAAGGGGGATTCAAAGGGAAAGTGAGTGAATGCGAGACCGCGAGTTAGTGTAGGTATATAATAATATAAATATGGGAGAATAAACCTTGTCTCTCTGTTTTCACAATTATTTTTTTCCTTTTCCTTTTTTTTTCTCGTTCCTTTCTCTTTCCTCCATTTCAAGTTTCCCTTTTCAGCTTGAAGGAAGAATATTATTGTGGTACATGAAAGGAAAAAGTGCTTCAGGTGGCGGGCGTATTATGTAAGCGTTGCTTTGTGTGTGTCGTGTGTGGTGCAGCAGGGAGTCAACAAACTGAAAAAAATGTCATAACAAATGAATTCATGGTTGCTGCTTTTCTCCAAATTCGTGCCTACTTATACCGATATGCGTCTTTCCAAACATTGCATGCGGCAATGTGCATATTCAATTATGTGTAATACCACATCAAAAAACACTGCTGCTTGGAAGCTTTGTGCATGCAGCCATTTCCAATAAAGTAAACAAAGATCAGACATCTTTATAAAAGCTTTGTTACACACAATATAATATTATTGCTTTCTGTTCAAATTATTACAAAAAATCTATTATTTTTACTTGTTCCATTTTTTGATGAATCCTATCAAGTGGAAGTAAGAGAAGACCCAGTGCTGAAATAAATTAGGGTTTCGAGTTAGAAAAAAGAAATGAATATTGCTTTCAAAGCACTCACTCTATAGCCTGCCTTTGCTTACATTAAATACAAAATCCAAACATGATGCCGCATACATAGACAGTAAAACATGTTAACCCAGTAGACGTCGACCATTGCATGCCTAGTCCTCAGTTCAGCCCGTAGCTTCGGATAACCTTATACCAATCTAAAATTAAATATCATAAAATATGTATGTATATTTTGACTCCTCCTTTCTCCTCTAAAAATGAGACAACTTGACAAAATGTAAGCTGCTAGCCACAGCTCACTCATTAAATTTATTCCATACATTTTCGTTTCCGCATGCATACTAAATTTTCAATACTTTTAGTCAAAAGATTACTTTGGTTTAAATGTCTAGCAAAGTTTCGTTTCAGTGAATCTCCGCAATTTTACACGCATCAGTGACCAATTTATAAACAGATATACGTATCTAATCTACTAAATTAAAAATCAGTGTACGTATAATTTTTGTTTCCATTAAATTGTATACGTTGTTTTGACACAATGAATCTCGTACACTCGCTTTTCTGCCCCTGTAAAATTATCTACATCTAACGTCCGTCAGTACGATACGCTACACTGCACTACTGATGCTACAACACAACAACACGAGGGCATTGCGTAAAAGCGCAACTTTAGCTTCAATGATGCTGTCACGTTTAAACTTTCTTTGCCATGTTTAGTAAGCAAGCAGCTGCTCTTGTTATAACTTTCCGGGAAAATATAATATGCAACTTGAACAGCCGCAAGTACTTTGTGACTTGTGAAAATGGGGTTTCTCTACATGCGTGAAATTTGCCTAATGCACTTTTCCCGTTTTTCCTTACAAGATGCTAAGAGCTGCTCCCTCACCTGACAATGTATTGCTTTAATTCATAAATATGTAAACGCTTTTGTTTATCCAGGAAAAAAAATCAAAACACCCATTTCCCCTATGGTTTTGTGGCTGAAAAATAGAAAACTGTAAAATGCGTATTATTTTATGCAGACGTGTATTTTTTTGTTTAAACCGGCGTTAAACCATATTTCTCTCAACATTGCATCATCATTCTCTGCTGTTGGGCTAGTTTTCTCCTTTCTCCTCCAAAGTGCTTCACTGGCGAAAGCACCCAAAAACAACGGCGTTAAGTCCCGAAAACAGTAATCTTAGACAGTGCGATTCAAGTTAAGTGAAAGTATTTCTTTCCCGCTTCTTCCAATCTGTGTTCCACCACGACCACCGTACGTTAGGATGAATAGACCGACTTTTTATACAATGCAAAGTTCATATTCAAAACTTCCTCTAAAATATCTACAGGAATCAACATTAAAGTTAGCATAAAGTTTCATTCATGTGCACTTGATAAGTCTATTTTTAGAGCATGTGTCTCATGTGTTCAACGTTCCAAGCCAAGAAGAAAATAACATTGCATCCAGTTAAGACATTAGACAGGCACTCGGTGTATGTGTTCATTTGAGCATAATAATTTTGTTCTTTTCATTCCCACCCTAAAAGGTTCTTTCCGTGAGCTTAATAAATGCGGACAAAAGAAGGGACACAGAAGGAAAGAAGAGAGAGAGAGAGCAAGGCGAGGGAGTAGAAATAAATTATTGTAAACTTCATATTTCAAATAGGTATAAGTGCCAGTGTGTTGCACTATTGTGCACCTTCCAAAGTTTATATGAGCCTGGTCGTGAGGAGGCATCCTTCTTTGTAATGGAACATAAAGGAGGATATTAAATAGATTAATAAAGCTTTACTTCTAGTTCATTTTTCTTTAAATTTTTTCTCTCTTTCTGTAAGCTTAAAAGAATTTTTTACGTAATTCACTCCGCTTCCCTACACGAAACGAAAAGATGGGGTAACAGTAACGTCTCTGTCAGTGCAGGCGTATACGGCGGAGAAAGACTTCCGTGTTTTGACGAAAAAGAAATGCGTAGCTACATATAACATTCTTTAATTTAGATTTTGTTAATGAAACAACTACTTTATATGGAAGTATAAGGATGAGATTTTTTCCTCGCTGCTGACAAGAAAATGTTCTGCCAAAGTGCATTTGGAACATTATGTGAGCGTTTGTAAGAGCTGAAAGAATTTCATATTTTTATTATATGTGTAATCCTTGCTTATATGCTTCGCTTTTGGTATAGGAAAATAATGAGAAAAACACTTGATACCGGGTAGAAAGTTGGGGGTTAAATTAAATAGCAGCGCTTAAATATCTTGCGTGGTTCAGAAATAGTATAGATTGCCTTTATGCGATTTGATGAGAAAAATAATTAAAAGCGAAATTTATAAAAGTTACGTTGAAATGGGAGTTGATTAAAGTACGGTGGATACTTGACAGCCTTTTCAATGTTTTCAATAATGATAGTAAAAAAAGAGTCAACAGTCTTTCGACGCTACTTAATACTGAAACTTAGCATTTTAATTGCTTTATATCCAAATAAAGTAGTATTAAATTTATATTTTATAAAACCCTGAAACATAATAGAAAATATTTTTATCCACATGGAACCCTGACTTGACCTAACAATTAAATAATGCAGACATGTGCTTTAGGAGAATATTTTTCAAATATTTTATTAAGTAAGTACACTTACTTTAACAAAAAAATTATAGAAAATATCTGATTCATTAATTTTCTTATGTCAACAAACTTTATCAGTAGAACGTCTCTTTACAAGCTAAGAGTAAAATGAAAAATACTGCAAATTATACAATGTAAATGAATGAAACGGTATAATTTACGTTTTGCAAGAAACTACCCACAACATTTGCATGATAAAGAAAACACCATCTGAAATAAACAACCGGGATTATGTTCAAATTTTCAATTATCACTTTTCGACTTTATTTAAAAAAACCGAGTAAGTTTTTTATGTGGATGAATAAATGGAACGAACTAATACATGGGAATCGTAATAAAAGATAGACGAAGGATAAAAGCCTATACTTGAATCAAAACGGGCATTGAAAGTTGTTTACTTATAAAACATTAAAAACTAACGAACATATAATGCTGATTTTTATTAATTATTTGGTACCGTCAATATTAGACAAACATTATATATCTGTGATTATGGTAAGTATCCTTTACATTGCGATTTTCATGAATTTGCACATTTTACGTTCATGTGCTGCAGACAAAAAGTAAAAGTCTTCACACCCGCATGAAAATTGTGTTGACGCAGTCGTGCTGAATGCACTCATGCTGTGCCAGCTTGCAATTTCTCACTTTTCATTTCACGTACATTTCATCTCGAGATATTATATTCCATGCAAAACTTTTCTAATCGAAAATAATTGAAACTTTGCGTAATAACCCTTACAGTTTAAAAATGTGATATACACTTATAGCAAATAAATCTACCCTCATTACATATAGCACTCCATAAAATAGTGCAACTCATCGCTTTTGTATCTTAGAAATAGGTGCATTCACACGTATACTCCTTTCTTCGCCAAAACCGTGGTTGGCTTTCATTTTACTATTAATAATAATAATAGAGAGACAATTTAGGTACTAGTTTACTGGTTACGGTATTTGTGTTGGCTTACTCATGAATGTATTCATTTTGGTTTCATGTTAAAGGGATATTTACCCAAACAGTGGCAACTGCATTTATTCTCACATATTGCTGGAAGCTGCCCACAAGGTTGTGTGTATCTATAAGCCTGATATTTTTGTTTCTGCTTAAAATCAACATTCCGCTTGCTTTTCGTAGTCACGGTATTCACATCTTGTATCCAGGTTTTAGACCACTTTACAAAATCCGGGATGGATCATGGAACCGTGTGCTGTTTAGTACATATATGCGTTTCAGTATGTATATTAGATTGTATGTTAATATTTAGCATGTGAAAGGGAAAAGAATGACGAGAGAACTGAAAGCTCCCAATCTACTCTTACTTTTAGTGCTTGAGTCGCAGAGCGATAGATCTTGCTGACATGACATGACACCCTATTACAGCGGTATACCCAATGGATATTGCCCCGTGTCTCGTTGCGGAAATAGTATTACATTATACATAACAGCAGAACTATGTTCATATACCATGATGGTTTCAAGTGGTGGTGTAATAACCATATTTGGTCTTGGTCGTCGTCGTCGTCGTCATCATCATACACTAAAGCTCAGCCCTCCATCATTTTGTTTTGCAAAGAGTGATTCCCAAAACTATGAAGGAATCACCCGCGAGCATTCACGTTTCAAGTAGAAAGAGAGAGAGAGAGAGAAAGTGAGTACACAGACACAGGAAGTATCTTGCGAAACAATAATAATGTTTGGGATGCCATGTACATATAAGCATTCATGTATGCACACGCAAACAGACAAATAGAAAGGTTTAACATTATTTCCCCAGCTTTTTTGAGACATGTTAAGGTAGAGGTAGGTAGTGGATGTAGGAAAAGTAAGTAGTATTTACGCTTCATATTATTGCGTCACCGAGTGACTAAAATAAATAGGTGCCTATCTTCAATCTACTTCTCACCGCAGTGCCTTTCAAACACATTGCATGAAATCTTATGTAAAGTCTGTCGTGTGAGAGTGAACCTGGTACATACAAAACATCATCAAACAATACGACTTTGTATGCTCTCTGTCTATCCGCTTTCTCTCTCTCTCTCCCTCTCTCATCCTCTGTTTTGTTGACTGCCAAAAAAGGTTTTCAAATATTTATATTTTTATGCGACGAGATTACGTGTACGGAGATCTTTCTTATGACGAAATTGTGTAGCTTTTGCTTTTGTGCAGTCAACACATGCAGGGCTTTAATAAACTAGCACTATTTTGTGTGCGCATTTAGTGGAAAAATATGAAGGTGCCTGTTTACTAAAGGAAGAAAAAAACTGGGCTGAAACTAAATAATAGTACATGGTGTGGTGTGTTTTTGAGTATTTTGGGAAACGTGGATGTAGTAGGTACGTGATGTTTTCCAGACTGTCTCTCTCATGGACAAAACACAAAAGTGAATATGAATGAGTTTTGAACGCATTGTTTTTTGTCGTATCAAATAAATAAAAAGTATCTTCCAACAACAAGCCCAACAACAATATAACTCTGCATATACTCTGTGTACTGATACAACGAGGACACGAACTATTTTATTACGAATGAGTAATTGCATCGCATCATCTTCCCGTGACTACATTGCTGGCATTCTTAGATTGTTGATGAATCACATTTTGTCCGTGCAGCCGCGCGTGCAAGCACGTATGGTCTTTTCATCCGACCATGTGCTTTCCTGTTTATTTTGGAAAGTAACAGTGACATTGGTATAAATGCTGTTGCAGGGAAAAGTAAAAACAAGGGGGAGCGTATAAAGCCGTTGGTGACAATTGACAAATGGTAAGGATTCGGCGAGATTTCATGCCAGATTTAAATTGCCGTTTGAGTGACAATGCTCATAACTCTCATTTATTAAACACACTTGTACCAAGGACCTGGGCGAACTTTCACTAATACTCTACCTTATTTCACTACCAATTTTGCATACAATCAAGTAAAAACTACTGTATTGTACAGCACTGCATTTTTCCTCCAACGTATATACTTAAAACCATACGTTAAAATAAATACGACACATGGGGCGTTGTATTCATGGTTTATGGGTTTCTGTGACCCCTAAAGAGAACACAGAGGACAATGTGGTAAATGTTGTATAAAAAGTAACCTTAATAATTGCTGCCATGTTGGGAAACAGTAGAATCTGGAGACAACAGAAACTATTGTAACAGTTAATTTCATGAACAATCCAAATCATGATGAACAGGTGATGATTCATCAGGCCTTGTGCGAGAATTTATGAGCATTTTCCCTCTGCAGAAGTGCAGAGCATCTAACAACAAAAAGCAAAATCGGTGATTCATAGTCTCAGTGGCTGCATAGCATATGGGGTAGCCTATTTTGAAAAAGAGAATAAACCCAACAACATTTCCCTTGCAGCTTTAACATCAACCGCTTTTAGACACGAGAGAAATCGACTTGTTCCAGACTGCGTGATTTAAAATACTCCATTTACATGTTGTAAAGTATATTCGCTAAAAACGACGAGTGTATGTGTGATGTGTGTGTGTGTTGAAAAACCACAGAATTATGTGGAGATTTTCGTAAATTGTCAGCATGCACAAAATACCCCGTGTGTGTTAATTGAGATTGAGAATCTCAATATACGTAAGCTGCAATTATGTCTGTTATGTGTATTCTTTTGTGAAAAACAAAATTTCAAGCGTTAAATGTGACGACGTGTAACTTGTAATACGCCTTGGGAAAGATCACATGGCGGGGTGAAAAAAAACCTTTCCATTTTTGGCAATCCTGTACTATAAATGGAGATGGAAATGTCACTCATTATAGCTATTATTAGACAGAAAAGTATGACGCAGTTCTCCATTTTTGCATGCATTCGCATTGCAGACTTTGGGCGAATCATTATTTGATGACATTTAAGATGCAGCATAAAACACCAGACACATTATCCAATGCTTAGATGAGCTGGACATCGACCTACATAATAATAGCACATTAAACACAATATGACGTTATACTATACGTGTCTATTAGCATCACTATTAAAAGTCTGAGACCAGCACCATAACATACGAGGTGCTAAACTACTGATACATTGTCTAAAAATAAGTCGTCTCGACCGTTTAAACTCACTCAGCTCCTAGTGAGGTAGAAAACCCCATTTGTCTTTTTATTAAAGTCTGTAGATCCATCCAAGTAGCAACCCACACAGAAAATCGTGCCTTGTTAAACCCATAGTTAGTTGGACAACTTCACGGTCCATGGAGCCATTGGATTTCTTGTGCAAGCAGCTGAGCATAGTAAAATAAACAAGCATGACACTACTTAAGCTGGTGATGGTGATGTCAGTCCTTTTCTTAGACGTTTACCTGTGAACCGATCAAGCAAACAGTGGTTGTACGTTGGACTTTAATAGAAATTTCAGTTTACTTTCGTTTATGCCCAACTCATTTTTACATGATTATGTTGATAGTATATCCCTTTCCGCTCCCTTTCTCGCGTTGTCTCTTTATTGAGCACTTGACGTTATGATACAGAGCTAGTTGATTCAATCACTTTCGGATGAAGTGGTTTAATTTTTATATGAACACGGTTGACTGACTTAGGTACATATACCTACGAGAGCACAGTTTCATTTGGTCCTTTGGACAGCGTGTACTCTTTTCTTTAACCATCGAATTTTTGTAGGTTCCACCAACTGCTCCAAAGAACGGTAATGCGTCTAGAAGCTACCATAAGTGCACAAACCCTCCACGATAGCCAATGGACATGCATTGTTCTTCAACGTGGACCACCATCTGATAGACAGATGTCCGTTACAAAACAGTCCAGATAAGAAACACGAGATTATATTTAACCCGTGTAGCTCCCGGTAGCACTTTTCCCTTCCCATGCTTTCCCAGGCACCATGAAACTGAAACGAGATGAAGATAAGTACATATATTTCCTAGAAAATGCTTGGAGGAAAAGAGAATATAGCCATATAGCTGATCGATACGGCAACTTATATTGGCACGATATAGGTAGTACCTGTGCTCAGCCGGTGCAATATGTCGCACACGAATGCACTTGAGAAAAAACAGTTAAATTGAACCCTCTACTATTTCCTTGCCAAGTCAAGAATTGTTGACCGCACCACTCCTAAGTACGTCCAAATATTTATTTTTACGCCTATTCTGTAATTTATCTTCTCCTTATATCAATGCATCATATATATATGCCTTTATAGGTCGGTATCTGGCAATTTCAAAATTTGATGTTTATCTACTCAATCTTTACCGACTTTAGCCTTCTTTTATGGATTTTTCCCATTATGATGTGTATGGAAAGATACTTATATATATGTACGTGACGTATTTTGTTGTTTATCTTATATGCTTTTATCATTCTATTTGGCTAGCTTACACTTTCAGTCCTGCACGTATATGTTTAAATAGACAGCTTTTTATTAACTTTTTATTTCAATCGGAAAAAATATTGGTTAGATGAAACTTGAACTATGATTGTCCTATTGCATCACTAGAACAAATAAACGAGGAAGCGAAGGCGGAGCCCTTATCTTTTCGATGAAAGACTCCTCCAGACAACATCATTTGAGGAAGCAGCCAAATATACAAGACGCTTACAAAGCAGTGCAACGCATACATGTATATTTTATGGTTTAACGTACATTAAGTAGTAATTAGATACGCATAAATATACGTAGCTTTTTTTGGAGTGAAACGTCACGTACGCACTTACATATTTTATGCGTCTGGATCCATAAGCATGCATTCTTTCTAAATATTACTGCTGGAAAACTTGTGTAACTAACGTTTTTTTTATAAAACGCTAACGAGACAGAGTCTGATTTTTCGATGTCCGTATAATGAAAACGAAAGCGCTCTCAGGGAAAGAACAAAAACTCATCATCGTCTTCGTCATCAAAAGAAAGCGTACACATACAACATTTTCCTCGTTGTTCTGTAGTCAGTATGTATATAAGAAGATAGGGTTGCTGTTATGCTAATGATTTGCAAATGTTAGAAAACCAATTAGGAAGTTTGTCTTAGTAAATCCCTGAAGCACACTTTCCCTTCTATCTATATTTTACCATGGATTAGCTTCCTCTTTCGTGTCTATTGTCTATTGTTTATCCTATCCTTCAAATGTATTGTAGACACGAAAATGCAAAGTTATTATGCGGAGGCTATATAGTAGGTAATGGGTTCTTGCTTAGTTAGTCGTCAGTATGTTCATCACATTAGCAAAATAAACGATAGGCTCATCAAATTTTTCCTTAATACGCTGCATATATTTAAGAAAGAACGGGAGGTAGACGAGGTTTTACCCCTTGTAATAATGGCCTTTAGACTAGACTGTTCATTGCCATTGCATTAGCACTTTGCTGGAAGCAATGTTATTTATTAAACGTCAGGTACCGGTTTTGAAACTTGCGTAGTTCATTTTTTCTTTTTGTGATTCACCTCAACAGTTTTTGTAAAGTTTGCAAACGAAATTTTTTATGCGTTTTATACAACTTAACTTGGAAAATTCCAAGGATAAAAAACATCACTTCAAGTGAAATTAACGACGTTTTTGACATTGGTTCACATTCGAAAGAGTAAAGCAAACAATATCAAAGGTCATATGCATTACAACTTAAAACTAAAAAGTAGCATTATTTTTTTGGTTTATTAAAATAAAGAAGTATTTGCAAGAAATATGAAATATTTATATTGCCACGTTATCTACTGACACGCCCACTTCAAATATGTATATGAGAGAGAACTCCTGCTTGTCCTTATGACCCGGGTCTTGGTTAGAAACATATTACTGCTACTGTTAATGAGTCTTCTGATTGAGAGTCAACATGCACCCCTCGAGTTCACAAGTAAAGGCAGCATAAAATTAGGTAAAACTCTGGCGCGTCATTCGTTATGACAAAATGAAGGCGACTACCGAGGCCAGATGCATAATAACGACAGCATTGACGATGACGGTTGTGCATTTTATTGTTGATATTTATGATTTTGGTTACGCCAATGTTTATAGCAGCGAACCTTTCCTTCTTTTAAGTCTCAATACGTTCAAGACAGATTATTTAAATATAGATCCCGTTTAACAGGTATGTCAACAAACCAGCTTTTATACAACCGCGACCTTTAACAAATTTATCCTTTTACTTGAGCTGCCCTCGTACTACGCACCGGTTGTGGTTATGTAAACTTACAAAGTTGGCTTAAGCAAATCTTATACAAATCTCTTCTCGTCTAGTAAAACAAATGCTGACTTTTCTAGAGTTACTTTCCTCCAATTTGCTATTAGCGCTGCACAGAGACGCGACAGCCACATTTTTGTGTACCTTTTCCTTCAAAGCCAAGTACTACACTACTAGTCTACAAAAATACGGTTTATTAAAAATATATACTTTCCCTGTGCAGTGTTTGATGTTCAGGTACATGATTTTCAGGTATTCTACCATATTGCGTTTTTTCATTCGCTACCGCTACTACCTACCGGTAACTCCATTTTCCACGCGTTTTTTATACCAGTCGGGTAAAAGTGAGAAAGGCAGAGACAGCTATTATTAGTGTATTCCAGCAACAGTGGCGGTTTTACTACCGTCGTTTTACACACCCCTCTACCACCACTACTTACTGTTGATATAATAATATAGCAGGAATTGTAGAGGAAATGACACGTGGCTTAACTCGGGGCTTTATTTCGTAATCGTAATAGTCAGCCTTGTTGTGACTCTTTGCTCAAGACTTTTACTCTTGAAATGTCAGCTTTGGTGCTACTATTACCGCTACTACCACCACTACTCCTATTGCCTAGTTAGTTTAACATGTAATCTTTCCCAGGGTACATCCTACCTGCAAGTAAAAATGTTTGGTCCACAATTTGTTCAGGAACTATATAATCTGAGGAAAATCTAGACGGGAAAAACATGAACGAGGGCATAACTTAAAAGCAACGTACATCTAGTCCATCACATTCTTAAGCTTGTCAAAATCTCGTGAAAATAAAATTTACTTTTCACATCAGTTGACTGCACGGACAAGTTGAGCTGACTGGGAAGGAAGAGTAGAGAGAAATTATGTTGCTCCTATTAGTTTACTCCTAATGCTGTGTGGATGCAGTTCCACAGCGTTGTTTGAACACGAAACACATACATCCAGCTTTACACGACTCCTCTCGAAATTGATGTTAGTTTATGTTGTCCCACAAATACACAAGCTGCTGAAGGAAAACTTACTTGTCATTTGGTTTTTTTCCAAAACCCATTTGCATTTATGTACCCAAGAATCAAAATTGAGAGTCGAGACAAGACCAGCTTACAAGTTTGTAAGTTGGAGTGCCTCAGCACTTTCGGTAAACAACCAGTGACAAAATGTTATGTTCTCAAGCATAAACCACTGACATTTTGTTGATTTTTGTGAATTATTGGGCGGATTTTTTTCATGTGAGTATGTATTTATACCTATTTGAATATACGATGCAGAATTCGACATAAGTTGTCACTATCCCGTGTTTTATACTGTGCCATTGCTAAGACCCAACCTACTTTCATCCATGGATGTAGTGTGTCTCCTTTTTTCGACGTTGTATACGAGTTTAAGTCATCAACTTAAGAGAACCACAGTCGCTGTACTTTTTAAAACCGCACATAAAATACACACATATTTCTCAAATGTTCCAAGGCGTGAAACAGTAAGTATGCGATAATTAGTTAGAATAGTTCAAATAGTTGATTACATCAATTTGTTAGTCCTCCTTGTACAAAATATTAATTAAGATGGAACAATCCCCAAACCATTATCTTGAATCCATGTGAAAGTGTGCACTGCGGACAGAAGAAAACTGGAGATTATCTATCTTTTGCATTTGTGACGTACATAATTTGGTCTAACAGCCAGTTTGTAACGCATAAAAAATAAGGCCAAATATATAGATACAAATTAAAGCGCAGTTACTGTTATGTATTAGCGTTCTTTTTATTTTACCATTTATCCATCTCATTTTATTTTTTAAAGGAGTACAGATATCAACTTGAAAGTGTCGGTCTTTCTCCCACCAACCATAGCGTCGTCCATCATCCGCTAAGCTGAAGTGGCAATAACAGTAACTGCAACGAAATAAAATAAACTTAATTCTTTGGAAGACATTTCCTCCCTGAAAAGGAATTTAGCATGATTATACTTTCCCACTGTTGCTTGCACTGTTTTTCTTCAGCCCGTCACAAAATTACAGTTTTGTGGAAGTTGCTTTTAATGGCACACCAAGGAGGTGTGAGTCTTACTTATCTGTCTCCAAAGGCAGAGTGCCTCTTCCAACAACTTCACCACTGCACACAGAGTTCAATATGCGTTTTAGCGGTACAATAACGACTCTGAGTGTTACAATCAGTAAAAGATTCCACTGCACGGCACGAACTGGAAATGGGTATATATATACCTCATCCTATTCCAACTCCAACTTGATCATCCCCAAGTTGTGCATTTGTTTGCCTACTGCATATTTACTTTAACCGTCGCCATCCTTTACTTTAGCATGCAAAGCCACGTGGCTGATGAAAAACGTTCCCCTGAATAAAATACGGTTCTCCGAAGGAAAATAGAATCCCTGTGTAAATATATACATCTACTTTTGCAAGCTTAGCATGCCTCTTCAAAACAATCGATCCTACCCACGATCCCATACAAGTCCGGTTTCAAGTTTCAAAGTTGTAGAGACTTCCCCAATGAAAACAGTATATGGAGGCTGTATACAATAGAGAGAGTCCTAGTCAGCAAAGTAGTATATTTGAGAAGAACAAGGCTTATAAGATACTTAGATGTTGTAACAAGGCGATTTAATCAAAAAAACAACAAGAAACCGAATAGTATTGGTTGGTGCGGTTTTCTTTCGCAGAGGAAGATGGTCTCGAAATAAACTGAATATGATTTTCTTCGTGTGGTTGGTGGTTGTTCTCCTATAATTGTATTATGATTTAATAATTATTTCGCTTTGCGGCTACTTATTCAAAAGGCAACACTACTACTACTGCTTGATACTGCTGCTGGCGGTAGCAGCAAGTGCACGAGGAAACTTTTAGATCCCGAGGCAACTTTTCTCAATAATCAGTACACGAACCATGTCTCGAGAAGCACACCCACTGGAAGAGCGATTATGCAAATTTTGCATTCTAGCTTTGCTCAGCTTGGAATTAATTAAGAAATTTATACGTAATATGCACATATTTCTTCTTTTTTTACATCCCCTTAAATTAACAGAAATAGCGATATAAATACATGCGAGGAGAAAGCTCTCTCTCTGCTACCAGTAAATGTATAAACATTATCATTATCACTATGATAAATGACAGAAAGCTGGAATCCGACTTGAAATACTGACTGAGAGTGTACTAGTACATGTTATGATGTTTTTATGCTGATAACTTTAAGCATTTACATGAATTATAATGATAATTTGATGCCGACAGCGTGCTCAAATAATATGTATCTGTACTTCTTGTTACGTGAATGTCTTAACCATTTCCCTTTGAATTCATTGCTGTTAACAGGATCAGAGCTGGTGACTTCAAACGGGAGTTTCCTCCGTCCTGCACTCACGTCTTTGGATTAACTTCACAAGAAAAGAGGCGGTGGTTGGCGGTGGTGGTGACTGACTGTGTGGAGCTCGTCGTATTAACAAGGAGGAAATCTTTTTTTCTTTATGGAACGTTTTCCCATGTTATCCCTGAAGCTATAATGAGCGTGCTACCTAAACTATTTACTTCTTCTACTTCATAATCAACTCCATCCAACTCCAGCAAAACGGCGAGTGAGTAGGAAGATATAATAAGCAGGATTAGTCAACGAGCTCTAGTCTCTGTGTATGGAAGTGAATTGAGTGAAGTAATTAGGGAAAGAGAAATTAAGAAAATTTACCTTCATGTGATTGTGAAACCTTCAGCAAATTAATTGACAGTGTGTAGAGTCTTGTTGGAAGAAGAGTGAGTTTCCTACAAGTAAGTAGGTAGGTAGAGTACGAAGTGAGTAAAAGTAGATGTGCTGGAGTGAAATAAAGTTTCGACATTGCATTTATCTTCCCCTCTTTCTGGAAACACCTACCCACCTACATACACGTTCCTCTAAGCGATTTCTGTACATTAACTTCTCCTCAAGTGAGTGTGCACACCATCTTGACAACACAAAAAAGAGGAAAGATTGACGCGGTAGACTGCTCGAAATAATGGGAATAAAGGATTCGAGAAAATCGTAAGAGGATGCTTTGGACATGGTGCTATGGGTCGTCCCAGGTTGTCCCTTCTCAAGACGTCTGCCTCGTCACTGGGACTTGGTGACACTGCTGCTCATTTTGCTCCTTGCAAGTGGAACTTTGATTAAATCCTCCAGATCTCAAAACTCGCGTCATTACCCAACTCACACTGTTAGCACCAAGTATGGATCCTTACGGGGAGTGAAACTACAATTCAGTTCCAGCTCCACAAAGCATCTTGGTAAGCACTTTTAGCCAAAATACTGTCAGACAAAGTCCATTTCTGCCGTGTTCTTCTTCATCCGTAATTTTTCTCCGTCAACCATGTCAGCTCGTTTGTTATACTTTCTATATACCATGTCAGGATGCCACTCACCATATCTCTTGTGTTGTCCATCATCATAATTCCAGGGAAATGCTTATAAAAAAAAAGTCGTTTCATTCAGAACATCGTATAGGATTTAGCAAGAGAATCCTTATTAGATTAGTTTGAAACACCGGTTGCATGCGTACGGTTCCGTATGTTCTCCCCCATCTCTGACAAAATATTAATATACCTTGCCAAATCGTGTTATAAAAGTGAAAGTAATAATATAGTCTCCCCTCTCATTATAATTTGACAGGGACGATCAACTTTCTCCTCGATTGCATCACACCATTATCTGGGTTATCACCAAAATACAATATCCTCAAACAAGTACCATGATGAGTTTGATGATCATGACATAATGCCAGTCGACAATGAAATCACAGCTGATAATGGAATCTATTTAAGGCACATACAAAAAAGGATATATTGTACTTTCACTTTCTCTCAATATCTTTCATTTTGCTTAAGAGACTTAATACAATATAACAGGGAGAGATCTTCAAGAGTGTGTCAAATGATTGAACGAATCCCATATATAACTGCCTTGTGCACAATCTTGAAAAATAGCGATGAGAAGAAAGCCTAAAAATTGCAACACACGAGCAGTACTTGGTCATTGTATACAGTTGCATGCGCAAGAACGACAAAGCTTTATACATGGCTAACAATACAGATATGAAATCGCACAAGCTCTCTTCGACTTCTCCCTTCCCGGCTACAGAAAACTGGACCACACGGCAGGAGCAAATCAACAAAACACAAAGTGTTTCCTGTGTGTCTGTGCACTATGGCAGGATGGCGTGTGTTTGAGTAGATGTACCTCTTGGTAACATCAGCTTTTTCTCCTCGTTTTAGCCACTTTCCGACACCATTGTGCAAACCTTTTCACCAGACACAGAGATGTTTGTGTGTATGTATATATATATATTTCTTACTTTTGCCTTTCACTTTCTCTAGCGGGATAATACAGCTCATTTTTTGAAAGACCTCGATTTCTACGTTGTTCTTTTTGGTCGGTAGTACCCTACAACTTTTTTTTCAACAAGATCCATTTCAATGGCCTGTCAGGTTTGTCAATAACAGCTTGTAATGAGCTCCTTCAACTTTTACCTTAATGCCTATATACATTCGTAGGTTCCATAAAGGAAACTAGGGGAAAAAAACTTCAAACATCTATTACCCTCAATCTCTAGTCTTTTTTGCATTTTTCATTTTACTTGTCTTTGAGTCTGCTTCAAACGAGCATAGAGAATGGGAGTTAGAGACAAGAGAGCAAGTTTCGCTCTCCACAAAGATGCGGACCACTGGTTTTCTTGTCGTTGCTATTAATAGCAATCTTTTCAAAAGAACTGGAAAATTGTAAAAGAGGGGATATGTCGATACGCTTAAAAGTTCCTTTGGAACTTGTAATAAAAATGAAGGAGGAAAGAATAACACTTTTTCATTGAGAGGAAAAGGTACAGAACATTAGTAAGTTAGTATGCGTACTACTCCTACTACTTCTGCTACACTGCTGCTGCTAATGCTCATCTACGTCGAGGCTCATGCAGTACAAAGTTGGGGAAAAGTAGGAAATAAAAAAGGACGGAAAGTATTGAAAGGAGAACAGTCATCCAAGAAAAATACAAAGAATCGACAGACCGTGCACCATTTTTCCTGCTGTTTGTTACTCCACGTCATTTCCGCGCACATTTTGTAAACTCAATTTGATTCTTTTTCCTAGTTCATTGCCACTCTAAAAAAGTCGACAATATATGTATACAAGGAGACCTTTGCAAGTACGTTCGATTGCACATGACACAGAATTATATAAAAGGCACTACTATAGCGGGGGTCGTGGTGACGGTATCAATTGAACAGAAAAAGGGTAGTCAAAACGAGTAAAAAGTACAATAGTGATAGAAATTGTCCTTGTCGAAAATTTTATTTTGAAGAAAACGTGTTTTCCGATGGAGCAGGGGTAGCGACGATTGAATTTACACCGCTCTTTATCGCGTCCTAATCTGGTAGCTTGTAACGATTAAAAAAGAATGACGGGATTTTTCCAAAGGTCTGTGCCTTCAACGTAGGAACTACTACTCTTACTGGACCTATGGTACAGAGGATATAACATCTCTACTAGTAGCAGTAAAAAAAGCAGTGCCATAATCATTACGGCGGTGCGGTGATCATGAACACGATGATCATGGAGCATGGTATGCGAACTTTATTTGTGTAATCGGTTTTACGCGAAAAATTCACACTTCAGTTTGTGGGTCGTCGTGAATGCTATTTGTTGTCGGTCGTAATCATGTGTAGTAAATTCTCACTCCTGTTTATTGCCATCGTCGGGTATTTCAACGACCGTGTCGTCGTCGTTGTAGTACACCCAAAAAACCTAGATACTTACCTAGCTACACACACACACACACACACACACTTTAACGTTGTATATGCACTTCTTTCTACATTTCTTGATTAACCTCGTTCAATGATTATTTCGAATGCTTTCAAATGTTTACTCGATTTTATGGGAACGATGGTTGTTACTGCTCTGGAAAGTTTGGATTCCAAGTTTACAAAAGGGGTTCCGCTGGAGACGCACAAAGAGACTCGGCAACGATGTAAGAAGTTGTGCACTTTACAGATGGGTGTAAATGAGCCATTTCAAGGAACATGTAAGGTTGAAAACGACATCGTACATCTTCCTTACCAGCTCAGCGGATCAGTAAACGGGTATAAACTCCCTCCTGGCTGCAGTTTACTTTGTTAATATTGTTGTCAGCGCTGACACCAACAGACTTCAGCTTTTATAGAAGCGTCGTAATGCAATAGTCCCCAGGAGTGCTGCTTGTGGTGGATAGTGGTAAATTAATTTTTGAAATTGCCCACTAATCCAATAGTTTGTACGTGTCTATGTGTGTGTAGCTTTGTGAATGGAAAAGGAGGATTACGATTACGCTACCGCAGGAAGGAGCGGTGGTGGTGGTGGTGGTGTAGAGAGAGACACTACGGGGAAGTAGATACAATAAAGATAAAAGGTTATTTTCTGTTGTGCAATCTAAAAACATATACTCGTCATTATTATCATGTGACATTTACTAACGATACAATTATTGTGTCGGGAACAAGAACAGTTAGCTCGTAGAGATTCGACAGGTTACAATTACAAATGCAAACTTGTCACAAAAGTTTTGCAAACTTTTTTTTCATTTTATTTGATAAATTAATACATTTCTGGTTAAACCGTGAAGTCGTCAAGTCGTGGTTTGTAGAGAGAATGCACAACTTTCCCAAAAGTTTTCTTTCATCTTATACTTTGGAATTCGGTAGCCTTTTTGTAAATGCTGTGGAGGACACATACCAAAAAGAAAAACTTTGAAATCGCTTTATTCACGGTTAGCGCTTCTTGTTTTTTGTACAATTTGGAGTTTTAATTTATATCATTTAAGACATGATTTCTTTCTTTGGTTGGAGAGGAAAGAGTGAAAAGAATAGAAATCGATAGAATCCATAAGCCCATGTTCGTATCTCTCGATTTGGCCCTTTCACGTTGATTACACGTCTTTGTTGGCTTGTCTGCTGTACCGTCCGTCCTCTAACAATAGCCCGTCCTTTATTTCGGCAGTCTACACACAACATTTTACAAATTCAAGGTGTACTATATCTGCTAAGTAAAATGGGGTTCTCGGTAATATATCCCGGGCTACAATGTAAAAACTACGGTCTGTTAGACAAGATCACAAAAAGACTATAGGTAAATAACTTTTTAGCAACCTTAACAAATTCATTGTTGTAATTTAGACGAAACATTTGTTTTATTCATTTGACAAGGAATTAAAGTTTATCAGAAAGTAGTGAGTCCACTAAAGGAAATCGTAAATTGTTCCACTAGTGCTTATATCAAAAACTTTTTTATACACTGCAGTAAACCCGTCAACGGTATTAAAGAACGACTTCACATTTAACTCTATTTTAAGATACAACTTGATTAAAACTATATTTCGTAGAATAACTGCAGTGTGGTACTATTTTGTGTTCCCCCATACGCTTGTTCCAAGTAAGACAAACACATAAAGGACGAAATCAGGATCAGGAGCGTCAGTCACACAAAAATTAAGACGAATTCATGCCTTCCCGTTTCGAACTGCGAGCTTTTGTGGCACGCAACCAATGTGGGTGTCCCCACCACATTAGGTTATTTAAGTTGAGTTTGCCGTTTTACTTACCTTCGGTGACGCGAAAGACGTGTGTGGTTTTTAGATAGAATGTAGAAGCTACATGTTTTGCCTATACAAGTGTGAAAGTTGTGCGAAAATAGCAGTCTCTCGCAGTCGTTATTATTGTCTGCGTGACAGCTTAGCTATAGGCTTTATCCATTTGAAGTCACATTTCAATTGGAAAAGACGAAAGTAAGAAACTTTGTCCAGCAATTTAAGATCCAATCTCCTTTAAATATGCGATAAAATAGTTTCGCTTTGATATGGTATTCTACCTAGATAGTAATTGAATAAAGTTATTGCTGCTGCGGTACAAAAATAGAATACAAGGTCTACCCCATATACCTACAACCCTACAGCCTACAACCTATATCCGATCTAAAGCAGAAAAAAACGAAAGTTACGTACATTTGCAAATTGATTTTTATAAACCTACTTGGACCATCTGGCTCCAGCAACTTCCCGCCGGTAATATGAATAAATTAATAATCTATCCATCCGTGGTATTTGTAAAGATATTGCCGACGGTTAAGTTATTCGTTCGCGTTTTTTGTATTAGTGTATCTTACCGAACGGTTGACTTTAAGTTAGTTACGAGTTTTATTTGTAGTTAGCATCCCGTTAAAGATCCTGTTTAAGAGATAAAACTATTTTGGATATATAAAATATCACGCAACAGAGAATTATGTACCGTAACTTGGCGCGTCAGTAGGTTTTATCGGAAAGGAAGGGAAACTTTCCGCAAAGTACGTATGACAGTCACAAAGTCGACATTTTTATTTGTTGGATTCTCTCCGAAAAGGTACCTGAGTTGCATTGCCTTGAACTTTATTTCCTGACTGAGGCTGATTCTATTTTTAGGGGAGACTAAGGCATGTGTTTGTTCTACATCGGGTGTGTGTGTATCTTTTGAAACAAAATGAAAACTTATGAGAACAATTTTCTTTCCTTTTTTCATAAAATGCATATTACTTACAAAGGAATTCTAAGAATACTTGTAACACTGCGTCGTTTATCAGATCCTGTGTGCCATTCGGTCCAGCTTCGTCTCTCTACAAAACATAAGGCGGTGTAAATGTGCTAGTACCTATACGACGAGACTATTTATCTATCCCTTTTTGTCTGCATGGACCTACATATATAAACTCCAAGCTTTTCCCTAAATATAGGCACACCGTAATTTGTAAAACAAGTTGTTCTTTCATAATAGTCACACGACGTCTGTCTGCAGAGTTTGTAATAATAATGAAGATCGCAGACACACTGCTTGTTGTTATACTGCATTCATTCAACCCATTGTAGGACATGATGTAGTCGTCGCCGTTTATATTTTAGATGAAAGTGATCTTCCAAACTTCCAAAAGCGGCCCGCTACATGTGTAGAGCTGAAAACCCTTGTCATCGTCTTATACTTTGTTGATATTGCCTACAGTAAGAAAACATTTGAAATGTGTATATACCCCTTGTACTTTGCATCCATATATGCTTTGATTACACTAACAAATTCTGTGGAATCCCCGTCTAAGTTTCATTTATCTCATTTATAATGATGTTGACGAGCACAAAGAGAAAACGCAAAGATGACACTTTCCCATCTACACTGGGCCCATTACCCTAACACCTCTGGGCATATTTGAAAAGGATAATTGTCTGGGAACGCACTTTAAAGTTTTTCATGGGAAGCAGTTCCATTTAAAAGATTGCAGTAATTTTTTAACCTCGGTGCACTTAAGCCCTGCAGACCATTTAATGTTATTTGGTGAGAGCGAGCATATGCCAGTTAGGTACTTCATTTCTGGGAGGTAGGAACCGAAAGCTTTATGTAGTAGGGATGGCTCTTTTATCTGTTGTATGAATAATAATGATAGTTGAGAAAGTACTAGAAAGCAAAACATCTTATTGTTATAGTAAGAGTAAGTGTGCGTCATGAATGGTCCTTCTAACAGAAAGATGGCAAAGACTCGACCACAATATACTTATCTAATAATAATATGGCACAATACGTAAGCATATATATTATTGCAGTGCTTGTATAACCCGCTTTAGGCATCGAGGTTTGTTTGCCGAAAGAAAAAAGGTTTGCTTTTCTGCATTTTCCATCTTCAATCTCGTATGCGTTGAAAGTGTACTTCCCGAAGAAACCGAAAACTTTATTTTGAAGTCTGCATTTTCCTTGGTAAATAACCAAAACTTTTTTTAGTTGTAGTACGTATGCCTATGCATATACTACTTGGAATGTGTCTTCTGAAAGAGCGTGCAAGCAAACTCATTATTTTCTTCACTTCTTTCGAAACGACAAGTATCCTCATTAAACCCCAAAAAGTAAAACCGAGACCGGACGAAGCGTAAACTTTTTTGAGCGAATCATTATTTGGACAGAAACTAAGACAGCACGATCCCGCTGTGCTATTATGCACTTAAAGGACACTATTTTCTTTACTTTCATGTTGAAAACAAAGATTTTATAATATTTTGCAGACATCAAGAGAAAAGTAGCTAGATTGTTCATTGAAGAATCACGTTCTGTCATCAGTACAAGCACAAAGCCCACTTACTTTTACACCAACAAACATGTAGGGAAAATGCAAATGTTGCATAAAAAGTTGTTTTATGCTCCTTCCATGATAGAGCTTATCTGGCGCAACTTTAAAGATTAAATTAAAACTGTAATACGGCAATAGCCATCAGTATTTTGGGAATGTGAAGCGTCTCTTTAAAATAAAATTTAAAATCATTAACATCAATCGTTCCAACAACAAACTTGTTCATTTATGTCGAGTGTTCTCCATAACTCTACGTTTTATTTTGGCTTCCAACGTTTGGGCTCTGAAACGCGAAAACGAAAACACAGGGAAGATTTGCGATAACAAAGTCTCATAAATATGTACATATATCTATAATTTAGGTATATATACGTGTAACATCCTTGTCCAGGTTTGTCGTGATCATGAGTAATTTCTAACGTTGAACGAAGCAGGCGGATGGTGTACTCCCATTAAATGTTGTGTTCATAGCTGGAAAACATATGGGCATTGGAATGGAATAAAGTTAAAATTGTACTAAAGGCCGTTACCCTGATGAGATGCTTATGATGCTTTTATTTTGATCCGGCAGATAGTTGAAGTCGTTCCAGTAGCACTGGTTAATAGCATTAAAACATCACCAACCTTCCTCCGAAGTGGTCGTTGTAGCCTGTGCCTACGACCGCCTGTACACTTTTAGTATTTGTATCTTTGAATGTGTGTGTGTGTGTGGGAGCGTACGCGTACCTATTCGCCTAAATACACCATTTGGACTGGGAATGAGAGAGGAGCACTAGTCACAAGTGAAAGCTTTATTACGTCCATCTATTTAGACAAGCTAGTTGGAAAACTCAGCTTGACTGTAATCTTTATACATTTCGAAAATTCCCCAGTCGGTATTCAAACTCTCGTAAGCTTCCGCCAACATAAAAAAATGTACGTAAACTGCTTCAACCACCGATGATGATGGTTACTGCACAACACGCCATGTGATATACTTTCTAAATTCTAAATCCCGGATACTACTCTCCTGGAAAATCTAGAACAACAACCATATTATATTGCCGGATGCAAGTTGTCTTTCGCTTGCGTAACGTATCCTTTCCTTGAAATTCCCGCTATTACCTTTAGAGGAGTAGGAGTACATACTAACGGCGACACGGCAAAACCAAAAGACACGAAATATTAGAAAACATTGCGAGTTGGAGGAAGAAGCGGGGAAATAGGGGGACTAAACAAGTGCGAGAGAGAGAGAAAGAGCGCGACCAGAAGATAGTCGTTTTTATAAAAAAAAAAATAGGCAGGGAGAGAGAGAGTCGGTAGAGACGCGTAATGGGAACCATTATGATTTTCATGTTTTGTAAGCATCCATCCACCGCCACCAACTACAGCACTACTACCTAGTTAGTATCCAGTTTACTCCAATGTTATTTTATATACATCCATTTCCGAGTATCTGTGTGGCGTAGGTGAATATTTATAATAATGTAGGCTGTGTGCTATTATGTAAAACACGAGACCAAGAGGAAAGTAGAGAGAAAGCCCATCTATCGTGTGGGGGATATATACCCATCCATATAATACAGTGTGTAGAGAGGCACTCACCATCCCACTTTTCCGTAATATTACTAATGCCACTAATACTAATTTCCCCATCAACAAACAGCTACTCATCCAAAATTATGCCAAATGTGCACTTTGCTACAACTAAAATGGCCCATTCTAATATCCATTCTGTCTTACTATCACATCTCGCCGCCATCATCATCGCGTATTCTCCAATGACGATGCTGCCGCCGGTGTACAATATATACGCATAAATGGAACAACTACTGCCACTTCAAGTGTACGTGCTTATGTATTAATAGTAGTAATAATAATGTAATGTACATGACTTTCACCACCACTGCTCCCACATCCCTAAAGTTTTGGCTCATATCGCGTTTCGACTTTCATTCATTCCTGTTCTTAACAAAGCTAAGCAGCAAAAAATAACAATCATTACCGAACCCCCGCACTAGCAATAGAAGCAGGGCGCGAAGCGTAGGCCGTGTTGCAAGTAAACAAGTGGGGTTGTATCTGTCTTTGTCTAAACAGACTCCACGTTTTCATAGAGTAATAACTGCTAATAGCTTTTTTTCGTATTGTACACTTTTTTCTCTTCTCGATGGGGTTACTCGGTAATTTATTGCAAATATTTTCCCGATCTTCGCCAAACGATCTGTTCCGTTTCTCTTCATTCCCGTCCTCATTAAATGCCTCACAAAAACGATCCACCTTAATTCCTATAATAGAAAATTGATAAGAGCAAAAAATACGACCCTTTCCGAGAGAAGATACGGGAAAAAATTATCAAGAAAGAAAAACTTAAAATGGGGCACGCAGAACGTTCATACTGGATGTTGTTGAAAAACATCTAGACCTGCACTCTGGAACTTAATACGATATAGTGTAGTGCTTACATTCGCTGTAATCAACAAGGTAAAATCTTTTAGCGTGCTCTAGCTCTCTCGCTCGCTCTCTCTCTCTCTCTCTCTGTTAATAATTTAGCGAGAATTGCAAATTAATGATACTAATATCTATATGTAACGCTCTGTTTTCCAATCAGATCCAACTCAGCAACATTACTCAGCGTAGGAGAGCCACAAATAGTGTTATCTCTAATTATTTTACCATTTGTTCATATCTCAAAGATCGTATAGCACACTCCTACTACTACTGGTATAGCTCTACTACACTCGCCGTAATTTTGTTCCTGATGGGAAAATAAGGAATTCTTTATATTTTAGGCTATGTGAATAGAGACAAGTGCCTGATTTCGTGGGTGTCTTAGAGAGAGAAAAAAGAATGCCATTAATGAAAGAAAAACATAGTGCGCCCTGAGAGAATTTACACACATACACGCACCTATGTTGAGAGAAGAATGTGAACAACATTGACAAAATTTTAATTAAAGTCGCCATATGTGGCTCCACAATTCACCACCGCACAATAGCGAACCAGTAGCGTGTGTATTGTTGGAAGAACTAATTGCGGGTGAAATGCTTCACTACGAAAGTGTAATGTTATTAAAGCAGAGATGGTAGGTGAGTTATACGCTCCTGCTCTCCGAGAGATCCTTCAATTTGCACTGTAAAGTTGGGGAGATAAAAGTGCTTGTTGTTTAATGCATGACTCTGCGGTAATATCGCGGTGGCAAAATTTCTGCAACCAACGGTCGCGTTCGTTAATTGAGCATGTCATTTGCTGCTATTTTATTATATTACGTGTAAAGAACTTGTACGAAGCGTTCTCTCGGTTGAAGATGCTCTCAAGAGTAGTTTACACGTCCAATTCATTAGAAAGCCGCTCGACAAACTAATTATTATCATTGTTTAATTTTCCCTTTTTCTCCATTTGTCGTTTTATACAGATCCTGTAAATGCGTACCTCGGGATTCCCTACGCATCACCGCCCGTCAATGCCTACCGGTTCATGCCGCCGGTTGCCCCACTCCCCTGGGGAGAGACCCGTGAAGCCGTCACTCTCCCACCCGCGTGTCCACAAAAATTTCCTGATATCTCCAACAGAACGAAAGTTCTACAGACTATGACAGTACAGCGTTACCAACTTATCCAGAAGCTCATCCCGCAACTAACCAACCAAAGTGAAGACTGTTTATATCTTAATGTATACCAGCCGGTTGTCGCAGGTAATTATGTACACAATCTCGCATTTTAGTAGAAAGCAAGGATATTAAAGGGAAAGCTTAGGAAAGTAAGTGGATTACAAAAAAGGTTGATGTGTTTGCTTTTTATCATAATTTTTCCAGAAGAATGTTAAGCAAAGTTATTAATCCTGATAATGCAATTTTGAACGCGTCATTTTTGAGTAATAACAAAAAAGTGTGAACTGAAAGTTTTTTGTATGTATAACATTTTATTAATAATAACAATATCACCCCTTTTATGGTATAATGATAGCATTTATGATAGAGGCAATTCACAAAGTTTTTGTTCTTTTATCTACATAAGCACATATAGTTAAAAGTATACGCCTCCTTATGCATATCTATCGTTGAGGGATAGCGCTGCATGATGTCATTTTTTCAGGTTAACTTACCGTCAAGAAAAAAAAGAGGAGAGGGAACCATGAAAAAATTTATGGTAGCTTCCAGCCCTAGGTATATCCAGTTGAACCGCACTTGTTTTTTTCTTTTCCTCAAGTATTTATAACAATAGCGGTTAAACGCGTATTTTATACATACAACATCCTCCTCCGTAATATCAGAAATATTGTGTGGAAACTTGCATAAGAAACGACCGAAGGAGAAAATATACGCCTGGAGAAATATATAGATGCATCCGATGTTAGGCGTACAAGTTCGTTGTTTTCCTCATTTCCTTTGTTCCTCACAGCCATGTAGAGGAGTCCACGGGGAGTCGAGTTTAGCTTTATGTGTTGCCTCATAAAATTTACGATGTTGATATGAGAATATGACAAAGGGCTGCATTTACCCGGAATTAAAAGAAAATGCGGCATAAGTTTTAAGTGTAGTGGAAAAAATAAGACGAAGAAAAGGGAGGATAAGGAAGAAGGGCCAAGTCATGCTGTGTGTGTCATATTTTTGCGTGCCTTTACACCTCTTTTATTCGCTCTAGCTGCTGAACTGCTACCGCGAAGGCAATAGTGGTGCTACTGCTGCTGGTGATTCTTTCCGACGGACTACGTCCGTCCGCACACACTCCTGCAAGCACGTACATGTAGCAGGAAGGCACGAAAAAAGGAGCAAATTACACGTACGATAAGTATGGTTTATCATATAAAAAAGTGTAATATGTCCTTAGTAAGCCACACGTATTTAGCTACCTAGTTTTATTATATGGGACAGATAGGAAGATGGTAAGATACAACTACACTTTTATGAAGTTTCCACATTGCTGTTCTTGCACAAAACTGTCTTCTCGGGGTCTTGGCGCTTTTATTCGTATTATTCTCAAACGGTCACGGAGACTGGAGCAGAGAGAGAGAGATGAAAGAAACTTCATTGCAATATTTCCCTTCATCTGTCTCCAACTTTTTTTGCTTCTTCCGTGTGTGTATATGCTCCATCTCACATTTTTTAAACATTTACGTTTGACAGAACAAAATACAACTTATTACACAGAATTAAGCTCTCGCCTATGTATAGTAGGCGTACAAAGATAGTACTAATGTGGGGTTAGGATGTGTATACACCACACCACCATGAGCACCATCATGTATTAGTATTTTGTTTATGCACATAATTTCACTGCCTACACATTGTATTTGTCGGGGAGACTCTCCGCCGACAGAGAGGACTTTTGCTGATTAGCATTTTAATAATTTTTGGTAAAAAGAAACGACTCTCGTGTCAAAGACATGCTTTTCGAGGGAATCATGGCACTTTTTTGGATAATGAGATTTTTGTAAGATAGAACATACTATACAAAGTATATAATACAACACATATAGTTCATGTCACGTCCTCTGCCCAAAGTGTAGCCTTGATCCCTTTCCTCTAGTGCATTAGAAGCTTCTCATATTCATTTTGATTACCCAAATGTAAAACTTACTCACTTCGGAAGGCTCAAATTAAATGAAAGCATATGCTTAAAATGTCGTGGGCTGTGTCAAACGGAAACTCTACTTATAAATGGAAATCAAAACAAATAAGAGCAACTTTACTACACAAGTTTCTTAATACTATTATAAACGCATACAACAACAGACGCAAAAAAGGCTTCTTATATATTACTATATCGCTGTATAGTCTATTGGGAATAAGTTTATGTGTGATTGTGCCAGAGAATATTCAGATTTTTAATAAAAAAAGTCCCTCTCTACCAGGAACCTTTTTTGTTGGGATCAATTAAATTGTAGTCAACGCTCTGCATTCTAATATATTATCCCCAGATAGTACGTTCATCACACAGACAGTGTATTTTTTGTTTATCAACAACTGACCCAGAAGCGTTGGCGGAATTGGCGGGGGCGCAGTATTTTTTTTACGTCGCGAATAATTTTGCAGCTTTGTAAATAATTAATGTGTTGGTTTCCTTATCCCAGTGAAAGTAACAATAATCTTGTAGTGAAATTCCTGTCCCTGGCTGTACGTGTTTCGTATTGTTGGGGCGAAAAGAGACATCTCCCCTAGATTTTTAATTTCCTTGATGTACTGCGCCGCTGGCAAGGTTTGAACCTATTTTTACTTGTCCGGAGAGGTACACGGTACACATGACATAGATCCATGGTGGAACATTCATAAATTTGTCTGCTGCTCTCTTACCACTACTCCTATACTGTACGTTCCGCCACAGAAAAGTTAACGTTGCGTGACACGATGCATTTTAACAGTAGTGGAACTTCTTGCATGCCTTTTCAGTGGTTTTGCTAAATTTGAATTGTATCGTAGCGCTGGCTATAAAAAGGAGAAAGGAACAACAGGAGCAGCGACAACGCCATTCCAAGTTGGTGTTTTCCGTAGCGCGAAATAGTATTAAGCCGGGTTTATGCTGTGTGTAGACAAGATCATAAATAAACCTTTTACTATGTGCTGCACACATAAATACTTTATCTAGGTTTATGCGTAGATGAGAATTTTCTTTCAGCGCAAAATTTTCGTGTTGGCTGACATTAAATTAGTGGAACAGCCATAACAGTTCGTTATTCTATTACGTATGAGTGATGCCACACGTACAACTTTAAATCAGCTTCTTATTTGTAAGATTAATCCATTAACACCATTTCCCATGTCCACACAAGCGCACACTCACAACACACACATTTATATATGACTCCCATTACAGTTTCGGAGCAAGTTGGCAAAATGCAAATCATTAAAATGAGTTCAAACGCTTGTAAAACTGTAGCTCACTAATATATGAGGCTTTTCAGGAAATCTTTGTTGGAGCGGAAAGCAGGAAAAAAGTTTGAGCGCGCAACACTAAAAAATAATGAAATTGGTCGTATTCCATCTGTACACAATTTTTATACTGCCTACTCACACAGAGCCTCATATCCAACTTTTCGCGGCCTTTTACCCTCTATATGCAGAAAATGATAGGGACAAATAAAAAAGTACTTTGCAGTAGAATCTGGCACACAACTGATTGGCCAAGTCTTGCCGAGAGAAAGTCATTTGTCTGGTATTCCTGGAAAGGAGCCTGACAGTCTGAACGTGATATGAAAGGAGCGAAAGCAGCAAACAAAAACGGTCAATGTGACCAACTTCTTCTTGGCTATCACTCACAAAAACGGCTCTGTGTAGTCGTATTATTAGAACACTGCCACCACCACCATATAGATATACGCGCGCTCTTTGCTAACACAACACACATTGTGTGTGTGTGTGCTCTCTGCAGCGCCCTACGGTTCTTCTGCTCCACTGCAGTCGTGTTGTACGTATGTCATGTATGTTCACAAGGACGCTTTCCAGTATAATCCTTAAGCCAGTTATGACCACATATCAGCATGGAGAAATAGTTTCCTTTTTTACACTCTTCTTTAGCTGGCTAATCGTCCATGCACAAATGCACATACGCTACTGTGGAATAAACTTTTCTGTCCGGGAAAATTGGATTTGTTTTTTGTGGACAGGAATAATAAGAATAAGCATCTTGATGATGGAAGGAGAAAGTGAAATGATGGCATCCCTGTAGAACTCCACTATTCATTTTTTTGCTGGCCCACGGGGTACGTCCGTATTTTTATAGGACAAGAAGAAAAGAGTAGCTGGCAGGCATATGTTGCTTTTCTCTATTCCGTTATAAGGTTGCAAGCATTCTCTGAAAACGTTTCGCGGCAACTTGTGTCAGAGAAGCAGAGGCACATCAGCAAGAAAGAGAGAAAGTGAGTGAAAGCAAAGCAGGGGATGTCAAAGGATATATAACTATTGTAAAGTACTGCTATTGTGGTTACGTATGAGGTTATGAGGAAAACCTGTTTCTAGCAGAATAGGAGAATCGCTGCTACATAAAAGAAAAGCAGAGAGCGTGTCCTTCAAAAGAGCGTCGATCTATGTCTACTATCCCTGTGTGTACGACGTACGTGAAACGTCAAGCATTTCAGAAGACTGTTCACCAGACTCCTTATCCGACACCACTGGCCTGTGTCGATGCATCTTCACCGCGGAGTAGCGGGTTATGTGGCCCACCGTTTCGTTAGATGTTCCCCCTCCTTTTTCTCCGGCTTCCACACCGTTACCATCGTCATATTATTTGCGGGTTCATCTATACTTTCTACTTCACTCTTTGCTAATGACCAAAGCACATATGCACTCATAACAGCGTGTACAAAGAGAACATTTCACTTTTATGTTATGTGTCCAGTAATAATATGAAGAGTGGCTATGTCTAATGAAAACTCTTGCAACCATGTAATTTGCTGCCAAACATGTACCTGTTATTAGACGTAGGCTACAACTCACAACATTCTTGCTCGTATTTTACTCTCTCGGAGAAGAAGAGAGCAAGGAAAAGAAGAAGAATCACAACATCACAAGTAAGGAACGACTTCAGCGGTCCTGGTACATGAAACCCTGAATGTGTCAATGTTAGTATTAGGGTACATGTGACGACAGAATTTTCCGGAGGTGGGTAGCATGGTCAGATTGCTTATAGAGTCGCACCATTATCGCATAGTTTGAGCGCCGTGATTTCACTGCGGAATTTGGGATTTTCTTGACCAAAATAGCAATTAGGGATAATTATCACTGGTCTTGAGTTCCACTGGTCCTGGTTCTTGCACACACAAAACTACAATGTGTGTAGTAGGTACATACGCACAGTTTCTTCACCGCCCCCTGTCCCTCCCTTACTGGGTTTGCAGTATTATGAAAAGCTATGTTCAACTGTATTTAGTGTTGCTGTAATAGTTTCCTTAATGGCTTTCATAAAAGTTGATAATAGTAATTCAGACTTGGTGCAGTCTCCAAATTCATGGACTTGAAGGACTCAATTCGAAACGCGGCACACCGTTTTCCTGTGCCATAGGGTGTACAATTATTGCTGAAAGGCTTTATCTAGAAGGTGGCTAGAAAGTGATTAGCAAGAAAATTTTTTTATAGTGCTACTGGCAATTTTCTCCAAATCTAAACTATACGTTTTCGAATATGTGCTTTTTAATTTCAGGAGAAGATGTCATCCGCCCTGGAAAATTTGCAATTGTGTTGGTCATTCATGGAGAGTCCTGGGAATGGGGTAGTGGGAATGAATTCGATGGAGGAGCTCTTGCCAGTCTGGGGAATCACATTGTCGTCACCTTCAATTACCGCTTAGGAATCCTCGGTAAGACTCTATTCAATACGTTTCTAGGTAGTAGCTTCTTTTTTCCTTTCTTAGTAAAAGCTTATTTTCATTTCCAAACATATAAAAGTGAAGAGGGAAAGCAACGCTGCTAAACAAGTGCATTTGTATGTATGTGTAGTAGTGTGGAGTATTGAATAGTATTACAGGATGTTATTGTTTGCTTCCAATCTAATCATTTTTCACACTGTTAAACTCTCTCTCCTCCATCAGTTTATAATGGGACTATTCGAAAAAGTGTGTCTACGTGCAACTTTTCCAATGCGAAATGACAGTGGTGTAGATAAGTAGATATAATACGGAGATTGTACAGTGTATAATCAAATAGAACTCACTTTTTTTGCGACGAAAACGACATTTTTTGGCGAAGTGACTTCTACGAGGAACACTCGCTTACCTTAGCAAAACTCCCATTTTATGATGTATTAAATGGTCTTTGATCATCCCAATATCAAAAGGAATGGCTCACGAAGGCAATGTCTACCACTGGAATGGAATCGCTCAATTTCCCTTGCTTCCTAGCAGGAAGCACGGTAATGGTGCATTATGATGATAATGTAACATCAATGAGCTCTTCTTCTACTACGGCTTCGTCTCCACCTACTTGAGCGTCTGGCTGAAGGTTTTACGCTTTTTCTTTTGAACAAATATTGACTTTCAATATCCTGAGGTCCTATCATTTTATGATGCCCTAAGGTAACAAAAGGAGAAAAGTTGTAGTTTGTAGCTTTCAAGCTTTTATTCTCGCTAAAAAGAAGATAGCTTCTCATTTCTCGTTGAAAAATACAAAACTTCCATGCAGAAAAGTTTTTACCAACTTTGGGCATTACACACACACACGTTTTGTTGTACTTAAGTAAAATGCTTATGTGTCAGTGTATAAGAAAAAAAGAAAAAAAGTAGTGGTTGTAGTAGTAGTAGTAGTAGCCGCGCGACGTGACTCATGTTCTTCCTCCTTCACAAGTTGTAAGACAGTATTGAGAAGAGGAACTTTGAGACGCAAACCGTGGAATAAATGGTGTCCGACAAACGAGTTGAGAATCAGGCGTGTGGATTCTGTTAAAATGAAGTTCTTTAAAAGCAGATGTATTCCGTTGCAAATAGGTTGGAACTTCACACAATACATCGATAACGGAATTTAAGTACTACGTAGTCGGCCAGGCACATACTTTATTCTTTTGTCGGTGATAAATGCGAGAAAGTTTGGACATACCAGCGTGAAACAGTATAAGAGAGAGAGAGGGGGGATAGGGGGAGTAAAGTTGTGGCGGCAGTGGTATTAAGGTCGCTTGGAATGCATGTATACCCAAGCTATAAATACTGATTCCCCAATAGTCACAACGAACACGGAGTGTACAACTGGTGTGGGAACTCACGGAATGTTAGAAGAGGAAGAGGTTCATCACTGTATTTTTAAGGGGTAGATGCGCGTTTTTTTACACAAATGTGAAAACGGACATAACTTGTCAGAGTACTGCATGCACATGCTTATAGGTACAGAGAGACGCACGCCATTACATTTTTTGTAACACCTGTGTGAAAAAATGACGCCGGGAGAGTCTGCTGTTTGACCAGGTAGAGAACACAATGAACTTCCTAATGTTTTGTTGTCGTTTTTTTTGTAGGTTTCTTGAAAACCAGCAACCAACAGAGTAATTTTGGCTTGCTCGATGTGATCGCTGCGCTTCATTGGGTGAGGGAAAATGGAGAGAGTTTTGGAGGAGATCGGAATAGGATAAGTCTTCTGGGGTACCGGACTGGTGCTGTGATTGCTAATCTTTTGCTTGTCGCACAAATTGCCAAAGGTATGTTCGTCGATGTCTGTAGAATTGAAATAATATAAGAATGCGTCTTGTAAAAATAGCTGCCGGTGGGATAGAATCCGGTATTGGCATGCGGGGGAGAAGTGTACACAGGAGGAGTGTAAAGCTGTAAACAGAAAATATGGGATGATGGAAATGGGAAGATTACGTGTGGCCGTTTGCGGAGATTTGCGTCATTGACTTATCCTGTTTTTATTTTTCCATCTCCTCCCGCTCCAGGTTTATTTCAACGAGCGATACTGATAAGTGGCTCTGTGCTGAGTCCATGGGCACTGCAAAGACGCCCGGAAGATATAGCGTCCCAAGTATCTGCTCATTTAGGCTGCGTGGGAAGATTGCCGTTGTCACATCCGGAAAGTGATTTGGCGCCGTGTCTTCGTCGTAAGCATCTCTCCGACCTGCTAAATGTTGTGCCTGACAGCCCTCGTTTCTTACCTCCGTTCGCTCCGTTTGTCGACAATATTCTCATCCGGAATCCCAAGTCGATGATGGAAGGGGAGCTGAGTGAGCAATTCCTTCGCTCACAGATTCTTTTGATGTTCACCACAAGTGAGGGGGTGCACGAGCTTAGCAGTTCAGAGCTGAAGAATGGTTTCGAACAAGATCACAGGGACCGTATTTTAAGAACGATGGTGAGAAATGTGTTCACGTTTCACCAGCAGGAGATTTTCTCCATTGTTAGAAATGAGTATACGGACTGGGAGCGGCCTATACTACATCCAATCCCGCTAAAGGACGCAACAGTCGAGGCTCTTAGTGATTGTTTAGTTGTTGGACCAGCTCTTCAGGTTGCTTTAATACATTCCAGAAGAAAAGGAAAAACTTTTGTATTACATTTTTCTCACGTCCATACTTCCAAAATGGATAATGAACATTCTCCGTACAAGGTGAGAAAATTTTTACACTTTTACCGTACTTTCAAGGCCATTATATTATTTTCTCTCCCACACGCTTGTTTTTGTTTTACTAAATGGATGAAGAATGGCTCCAGCGAAAGAAGTTTCGTTCCAAGTTTACTTCAATTTTTCTCTGAGCACAACGGTGCTTTTTTATTACACTCTACCCCGACACCGGCCCACCTTTTCGCCGTCGCCTGAATCTGGACGAAACTTTCTTGTCATTTGCAGTAATAGTATTTTCGTTTTCTTAAATCACATATGTGATGTTTTTTTGGTAATTGAATTTCAGAGGTTAGGAAGCCTGGAGGGTGATGTAGTGCCTTACGTCATGGGACTTCCCGTAACGAACAATGTACCGGCTCTGGGTAGCCAGCAGTATCTTTCTCCATGGTCATCCACAGCAAACTTCAGCAAGCAGGATGCAGTGGTTTCCGAGACTTTAGTTCATTATACTTCCAACTTTGCCAAAAGCGGGTATAAAATTATTATGAAATGAAAACACTCGACCTATTTCCCCTTTAATGTAAATAATTTTGTTGACAAAATTAACGCAATGTGACCATAAAAAATTTATGACGCCCCCTTTCTGTCTTCAATATATCTATATGCTCCTGTATGTAAGAAAAAGTTATATTACTTTGCCCTCCTTCTCTCCTGCTACTTGCAGAATTCATTAACTTCCATTTTATGTTCCAGAAACGGTTTTACATCATATAATTACTAAAGTCCTAATGTATAGAGTCTGTTTCTACATATTTTAAAAGTATGAGAAATTCATCACTTTATAAATGAGGTCGGTTTCGGTTATGGTTACACATCTCCTTCAGCCTCAGCTGTCCTTCTTATCCGTACAGTATACTACTGTATGGAGAAAGTGCCCACGTTTGATTTATGATTTCAAAACATACAATACACACGTATACAAAGCAAAGCAAATATATGTTTGTATGTGGGGTTTCCTCTAAAGCGTGCACACACACGCACATGATTTCCCTTTATTGCGCTTACATGTAGACAAGAGCAAAAGGAGTGAAATGTAATGTAATGAGTCAGTGACAACGATGTTAATAAACACGCTTTTCATAGAATTATACAAAAGCATCCAATCTAGCTAGGAAAATACTAGGTGCTGAGTATAGACCATCTCACCCATGGTCCTTTTATTATTTAAACAGTTTAAGTCATTTACTTTGTATTACAATGAACTTTGTATTACGTAAGAGTCCTGTGTGCTGTGCCGTGGTAGGTGGTACCCGTCGTGTTGGTCGGGAAAACATAACATTAGCATATGTAATCAATCTTTGAAGTTGCAACGGACAGAAGGGAGTTTTATGATAGTTTTGCAGTGCTTGTATTTATGTTCAGACAACCATGTTCACAGTTAAAGTTATAACGAGTTTACGGAATTGCTGTTGAAGTACTTGTGTATATTTACAACGAACATTTTAATTGAAAAGAAGATACTTTTTGGTTAAAATTAATATGACCATCTTTTCTTTCTTATTTGTAAGTAGTTCTCTTTTGTATACATTTTTAATCTGCTGTTAAAATAGGACGGAGTTTGCGACAGGCTGGGGAATGCGACTATACCGATAATGGTATATAGATCAGCAGCGTATACACAAAACTAGGGGGAAAGTGACGTACAAGTCTCATTTAAAATTCATTGCCATTCCAATTTTGCAAAGCAGTGTGAATATTAAAAGCGATATAATTTTAACATGAATGCAAGTAATTTCAGTTGTGAAGGCTGTTAATTTCAAGCAAATTAGGATACAGATTGGTTCAAAAGTTCAGGCATAAAATATGGTGTATCAGCCTATATATCTATCAGTCACAATCGCGACTACACACATGACGCCGGTATATAGCAGCACTTTAAATTTGGAAAACTGCACTTACGGACATACAAGTTGCATGATAAATAGTAATTACAGAGAAAGCTTTTGGTATTTCTCGTAAATCCAGGAAGCCGCATAAACGCAGGAACAGCAGCAGTTTATTACAGAGAGTACGAGTATTAGTATTGGCAGCAAACCGTTCATACTTTTGTACAAACTGTTGGTTAATTACAGAAAATACAAAGTAGTTTTGCCGACAAGCCTAAATGCATGCTGTTAATTTTATGTAATTCTATTCAATGTACACGAGAAAATGAGAATATTACGGCAATCTTTGTAGTACCTACAGATGTATGTCCCTTGTGTATGCCAATCACGAAGATGGAACCAGAAACGGCAGAAATCTTCTAAGCCTATAAACAAAATCGAATTTCCGACTGTTCGATACCGTACGACCCTACTATAGCAAAGCTGTTTCTTGGTTGAACATATGAAAAACATGCATTCCAAAGAATGCCAAAGCAATGTTGCTCAGAATGAAAGAACACGTAATGTGTTTGCTATGAACCGTAGTTTTTGTTGGGTAGCAAGTAGGAATGTGAGGCTTCCTGAGCGAACATCGGAAGTAAATGTATTAAATTTAGATGTACCATTTATCCAAGCAATTTTAAGCATTATGCACGTAAGTCTTATGGGAATTTCCATTCTCCATGCGGATAATGGTTTTTGCCCACTCTATCCAACGGCCGTGCTCATTATATATTGTCTTTGTCAAATCAGCACAAAATTTTACTCGCCATTCAGAATTTGCGGATTGTGTACAAAGCACTGACACGAATATTACAAATTTTATGTCGGATTTCTATTTATTAGCAATCTTTTGAAGGAAAAACTGAAGGTATACAAGCAACTTAATTTTCTAAGAGTTTTTTTTTATATAAATTTGGTTTATTTAACATCATTCAGGGATAACCAGTTCTTATCAAGGAATCATTTCGTCTTTGCCCGTTCTTTATTGTTAGGCACGACTCGTCCTACATAGCTAGTGTGTGGTCTCGCCCACACACACGTTTAATGTCCAAGCTGGCAAAATCAGAAAGCAGCGATGTGTTTCATGTAACGTTCAATCTATAGAAACTAACGACGTTTTCTGGCCAGATTTGATTTCGTGACAAACCTATTCCCGTACTGTACCGTACACTGTTTCTTATGCGCTGCTGTCTAAATTCCCCGAAGAAGGGCCGTCAGTTTAAGCATGTTTGCTGCAGAATTGCCAGCAGTGACAAATGTAAGGCGAGATGTGTTAGTACATGTTTTGGTTGTGTTGTGTGCAGGGACCCCAACGTGAATGAACCGCCGATGATGTTGAGCTTAGCAGGAAACCAAGATGCGGCAATATCTGGATCCAGCGGCAATTTAGGTAAGAGAATGCATAATGCGTATTATTATACGATGTGACAAAATAGAGTTGTTTTCTGACAGCGAGTTTAGCTACTATTTTATGCCCATCTCCCTACACCTATCTCCTCGCGTAACGAACTACACACATAAACTTGCGGTGATGATTATCATACGGTGTCAACTCGTTGACTTTTTCATTGTGCTTTCATGCAACCTTTTCATTCGATGATGTGTTCCAACTTGCTACACAATGAACACAGTTGGCGGAGGCGGAAGTTCTCGGGAAAGGCTTCGCCTTCGCTCTCTGCACTGGGACCCTTACGAGCCCGCATCGCAGACGTATATGGAGCTTGGGGCAAAGCCGAAGATCCGGAGCCATTATCGCAGTCATAAAATGGCCCTTTGGCTTAATTTAATACCTCAAATTCATCTGCCTGGAGGATCCGATGTCAGCCTGGCTCATCACGCTTTTCAAGATGATAATCCGAATTTATACGTGGGTAAGTTGGAAAGTGAAAGGACTATAAGAACGGATGAGAAAAGGGAAGAAGCCTTTTAAATAATAAATACTCAATTCGGTTGTGCTCGTTTCCTTTTCTCATCACCCTACTACCGTAACAAATATAATGACATCTTTCCCCCTCACTTTTCACACCGCACACATAATCTAAATGGGAAAGTTGGATGAAGTAGAGCGAGTGAATACTATGCTATATATACTTGTGTAGGTTGTTGAGAATTTTCTTCGTCCTGACAGCTTGTCATGAATGCATTGGGGTTGTGAATGAAGGTACATAAATGGATGCATGTTACAACCTTCTTAGAAATCCAAGTTGACTTTCTCTATCTCTTCCTCTCCCCCTTACCACTTTTCTCAATGCACCGGGACCTACACGCAGCTTTGTGATGTTTTAAGATTGGGACATTTTCATTCCTGATGTTTCAGCACTCAGTCAGCATACACAGAAAGCGAGAGAGAGAGAACGAATGACAAATACAAAGTAGAAATTCATTTTATGAGCATCATCAAAAGAGTATAACATGCTACTACACTAGTCCGGGTAGTCCTCCAGATAAAAGGAGAATGGGGAAAGGCTATAACCAGAAGGAGACACACAAACACGGTCTTTGTCACACATTTATTTCATTTTATTATTCCTACCCACCACCGCCACAAAATTGAAAAGCAGAAGACAGGCGTACTCTTGATTGACTAAACAAACAGCAAATAACAGCAACAAAAGGACCTTTCTTATTCTCTGCTTTAGTGAAGTGTGTGTCTGTGTATCTTCAATTTCCTTGATGAGGAATGACTGTTGACTCAGGACAAAATGCGTGTTTCTTAACGATAAACCTACTCAACATAAAATCCTGCCTAGTTGTCTTTGTATCCACCTATCCGTGTAAAGATTTAAGGGAAAAAGTGGAAAAGAGACATCCAACCTTTAAGGCAGCTGACCCTATAAACAATAGAGAACTTGCCTAACGCGATTATCTCTGGAACACAGAGAACAATGTGAAATCATGGCTTTGAATTCATGTCCAATTCATTTACACGTTTTCTTTTTTTGTATAGAAACACTCCTCTCCTCTCGGTATGTATACCGTGCCGTTGTTTCAATGTTTGTGTATGTGTGTGTGTGTGGGCAACTCTAAATACATATCTCTCCTTTTGTGTCTTTTGTGAATTCAGGGCCTGTTCGCCCACTGTTGCCGTATACACTAGGCGAGCCAATTCCTGGTTTCGGGTTAGCTCCTGGAGTAGGAATAGTCATGAGTGGAAACAACAACAGTACCGCCGGTATTGGCCAGCAACAAACGGCGTCCCCAGGGAATACGCTGACAACTACCGAATGTCTAGAGTCTACGGAGCCTCCGCTGACTCAGGGAACCAGGCATAGCGTTCGGTAAGGAAGAAAATGTTTATTACTGCTTTAACAAGTCTCCATTTTACCCACATCTTTACTACTCCTGATGACGATGTCGTACTTTCTTTGCGCTATACTCGCCCTACTGGGATTTCGCTTCAGTTTCTCTACAATCTTCCATTTTCTTGCTGCAACAGTGTGTCCTTCTGTATATTTCTCGAGATGGTGATATATGGATGTGTGTACCTATGGCATGCGGCATGCTTGAGTAGAAATAGACATACCAAGTGTCCCACCCTTTATTACTATATTATTATAGGGAGAGACATTTTGCTTTATATTGTGGATTTCCCGTGCCACCATCACCTCAACTTTTCTCTCTGCCGTCACGATGTGCGATTTCACAATCAGTAAGTATGAAGACAGATAGATTGAGATAACAGTAAAGCATCAAGGAATGGAGTAGGTATTTTAGTCATGGCGCAACTTAGATAAATAGTTGGTATTTTACTGGAATCCACACGATCTTATATGTTTGTGGTCGTATCCGGACGATCTCCGTAGATATTAGTAAACTATGCAGGAAAACAACAAAGTAGTTGCTGGTTTTGTTCGGATTCAGTTTGAATCTCTCCTGTTCCTCTCCCTCTCTCTTTCTCCTCCTGTCTATAAGCAGCGGGTACCACTGCACTGGCTTGTTCGGTTTTCAAAGGTTTATGACAAGGATTTCAACTTGGTTGTCTTTTAACAGACACACAGCCCTGGGGAGCTTCCAGGTACGCTGATGCATACACTACCAACTACCACACATGTCGTTTTACGGCGTGTGAACGCCGGTCGCCGAGTAATAAATATATATCGCGGGGTAACAGCGACTTATTGCATATACCGTATGAAAGTGTGAGAACTCACTTTCCACTCTCAGTCACCAATACTTCGATTGGATAAGTCCGAACAAGTTATAGATTCTCCATTTTCTGACTTTTTCCTTCCCTCCATTTCTCTTGGAGAAAATACCATTTCTTTCCATAAGTATTTTTGTTCCGATGTTGCTGAGATTACACAATATCACCAGAGAGAATAAAGCCAGAGCGAGGGAGAAAGTTGGAGGAACATGGACATTGTGATATGTCTATACGTTAACATGCTTTCGTTTTTTACCTATTTCGTAGGTAATGTGGGGTCAGCTTGGTGTCATGTCTTTTTTCGGGAAACAGATTTCTTTTTCTGTCTGACTGAGCCCACACATTTTTTGGAATATATAGAAAACGTGACTTAGCGTTCTCCTTTGTCTTGTGTGTGTATGCCATTTGCACACAAAACCAGAAGGAATAAAAAAAACCTTTAGGCTTGTCTTTTTTCAGCTTTGAGTTGTCATCATCATCTGATTATAATCATAAGATAAGAATCATGGTAAGCTAGGGAAGAAATTGTGAAGAAAAATGGTTTCCTTTTTCCCTGTACGGCTTAGGGAAAGGAATTACGTGACAAGGCAGGTACAAGAGAAAAACAAGCTGTGTGGATCTGATGATTCAGAATAGCAACAATAATAGTAATGATGACTGTGTGATGTAGTAGAACCACGGGCAATGGAGCATGACGAGTCCAACTAAAGCTTCGTTACAACAACAATAATAATAGTAATAATCCCAGCTCAGTTGTGGTCCATTTATTACTCGTTTCGGGGAAAGACGCACGAGGAAAAGGGGACTCAGGGAGACTATGAGCTTTTGCTAAGACGCTTTTATCCTTTCCATCCAGTTTACTTGTAATAATAACTCATTCGGCCGCGGTAATAATAATACCAGTGTGGTAATTGTTATCCTTTTTTGTTATAAGGCGATATCTACTCCCCTGGGAAAAGCAATCGTTAATAAATTTGATGCGGAATTACATTTTTCAATTAGGTATAATACCATACACAGCACATTCTATTATCCCTTGTCGATTATTATTGTTCATTTGTAGGATTGACTCCAACGACGTCGAAGTTGAAATTCATGGAGGCGGGGGCGGTCAACCCGGGGCCCCACTGTCGAGTTCTCCCAACGCTGGAATTGCCGGGCTTGGATTGGGCAATGGAGAATATGATTACACGACAGCCCTGACAGTAACCCTTACTGTGGGGGTTTGTCTCATCCTACTGAATCTTGTTGTATTTTCTGCAATTATGTGTCACCGAAAAAGAGGTTTTAATATACCTGTCAATCTGGTGGACAATGGAAGTCGGCGGAGCAGCCACAGTGGCACACCCCAAAAGTCAACATATCAGGTATGTGCGCTCCTTGTACCGTTTTCTGCACCATGTATATGTGACGACGAATTCAAGTACATTTTTGGCATGTGTAAAAAACGTGCTCTCACACAATCCAGTGTTTCTTTGTTCATTACGTTTACCTAGCCGTGTGTAGGCATATTTAAATACATACTTTTTTTCATTGAGACTGAACTCTGGCAATGGGAATGTAATGTGTTCTTAGCAAATATAACTGGTTGTGTGCGTGCTCAAAGTAGCTCGAAAAATGATGTGATTTTGGTTGAGTGTAGATGCAGCTAACCTTTCGTTCTCTGTGTCCTTTCCTTCTTGCTTTGGCGACGCGTTGTACTGAGGAGAGGTAATGATGGCTGGCAGCGGGTAATTTGTTGAAATTATAACAGTAAAAGATTAATGCGGCACGAACAAAAGCCGGGTAAATTATTTAATGCTGACTGACACGTACCAACAAAGCAAGAAGGAAAAGTCGAGAGAGAGAGAGAGCGAGGCAAAGGGAAAAGACCCTGCTTTGGCGTGTCTATTATTTTCTGCGTATTGTGTGTCTCTCTATAAAATCTATCTGGCGTGCTGTCATTTACGTTTCCGGATTTTTGTTCATGTTCCATGGTTCCTGGTTGATAACGCTCGGATCCGTATGCACCGTATGACACAGGATGAGTATAAATGGACCCCATGTTGCTCTTCATCAATGAATCCGCCTGAATTCCATGGTGGTGTACAGATGTATGGCGGTCCAGAGTCAATAGCAATGAATCAATTCCCGGTGGGCATTCCTCCCAGAGAACACACACTGATGGCTGCTGCCGCTGCTGCAAATGGTGGCGGTGGTGCGCCGACAACCGGCACAACCATTGTTGAATGTAACTCACCATCAGGCACAGTAATGAGATCACCGAGATCCTCGTCACCGTTAATGGGCCTAGGAAGTCCTGCCTCGTTACATCGTAATCCACATCATTCCCATACCCATCAACGTCAACATCATCCTTCTTGCCACACTTTACTGCAACAACCTTTACCGATACAAACGGTACAGCAGCAACAGCAACAACAACATCAAATGCCGTATACGCCAACGGGAACTTTGAAAAAGGTTCATCACCCAACTGTCCAGCAGAATCAACAACCACCACAAATGCCAATGATGATACCTGACTTTATCCAAACTGTTTACCCACACCCCAATTCCAACCCGTGTGTAGTAGACAATGGAAATGAGTTCATTCATGACATGGAGGGTGGAATTCCAGAGAGTGCTATTCGTCTCTACATGAACCAAGTTGCAGGTTAGCAATTTAGAATTGTTAGTGTTTTGTAATATATAATCCTTTTAAGAGGACCGTAGTTTTCTGTCTGTCAGAGAACGCGAGAGGATGTCAGATTGTGTCATGAAAGATATACGTTTGTTTTCTGAAAAGAGAAAGACTTTTATTTGATACGGACTTTGATACCTACTTGGTCACTGTACAAATACGTAGGTGTAACGACTTAAAGTGGCTTACTGTTCAAGTACTGTTTTCCTTACATACAATGCAATGCAAGCAAACAGACAACACTTTTGTAGAGCTCTCAACTGTCTTAACTTTGAACATGAGAGTGCGTGGGATTACAGGATATTTTGTCAGAAATAGCTTTTAAGTTTGTGGCCACTTGTAGATAAGTAAAAATGGAAGGGAGGTGGAGCTGTAGAGCGGTTTTAATGCAAGAAAGCATCCTTCACAAGACAAGCCTCTTTTCTGGTTGGCACAGTGTACACTAACAATGTGTACGTGAAAATACAACTGCTTAACATGACACACGGAATGCTTGACGCCACCAACATTTTTAAAAGAAAGGAGAAATTTGAACGGAAAGTGAAAGTCCGTGCAAACAGGGAGGGGAGTTACTCTGTAGGAATAAATAATGTGGAAAGTGCCGTCACGCTTGAGAAAGAAACTGCAAAGATAAATTGCTCGCCTCCTTTGTGGCCACCCTCAAGAAACATATTTCATAGATTTTTCTATTTCCTGTCTACAAGCACATTAGAATTTCTTATCGTACACAACGAACTCAAATACAGGACTCTGCTTGATATGCATATATAATGTATATATGCCCGCTCCCTTGTGGACTTCGATCTACTTGCAGCCGAATAAATTAGAATTGTAATATCAGATTATTTAGCGATGAATAATGGCTAGTTGAATTTACTTCACTTTCAAGGTGACAATCTGCTAGATGCATCAGACTCCCTTCGACCTTCAGCTGGAAGAACTTCCTGTTCCGCTTCCAACACCAGCCTGGGCTGCACTGGCGGGAACCCTTGTGGCACAGCCAGTAGTACAAGCTCGAGTACGTGTACAACAGCGACCAATACAAACGCAAGTAATGTTTCGACGAGTAACCAAGCTGGTGCCACAACAAGTAACCCAAGTCCAAGTAGCGGAAACACCTCCCTTGTTGGAGTTCTCAAGAGGCATACGTCTACCACGCCAAACTCTACGGTCAAGAAACGCGTACAAATCCAGGAAATTTCAGTTTGAATTGGTTTTTGCCAAATGAATCCCATTTTCCTCTTTGATCTAGTGAAACCAACGCGGGATAATTCCCGTATTGCATGTACCATTCTATTCTCTCCAGCAGCAGACTAGCAGACAGAAATACATTATGCAGAAAAAGAAAGAAAATAACATAAAAGGAATTTTGAGAGAAAAGGCTAGAGGAATTGTGTCCCTCTTAAGAAAGAAAGTTATATTCATCTACATATATAGAGGTAGTTAAGTATGTACGATACAATATTATGTGCAAAACGTGTTTTTATACGGCAGGGTCTTAGAGAGCGAATAAATTTCCTCTAATGTAGGAACTTGTGGGTCAAAAGGGAACGGAACTAGAAAAAAAAGTACTGTGCAAGGAAAAGGAACGAGGTAAGTTGGAAAAGTTTTCATTCTCCTTCACCATTTCTCTTGTTCGTTCCATTTCTACTGTATGCATCTGAAAAAAAGTAAAAGAAAAAAATAATAACATTCCTTATTTCTAATATGTGTGCACACGTCTGTCTTCATCGTTCGTTGCTAAACTGTGAATACTCAAGTACATATATATATCTCTCTGTATATACATAAAAACAACAGTACGAATTTTCTTTTCCGTTTACTACAAGATAATAACCATATTCACATATATATAACCTCTATAAAAATGTACTTATCTTTTCCTTTCATACAAAAAAATCATTCCTATTTCTATAAAAAAAACTTACAAAAGAAAAATGAATGCTTGGTTTTACTTGGTAATATGAAGTTTGGTAAAAATGTGAACTTTATAGATTATAAGGAACAGAAAGTTATTATATCAGCTAAGACAAATACACACATACACACACACAGTGCACATTTTCATAAATAGTTGTACGTACCTATATCCCACAACATTATAAGGAACATTATATATAAGGGAAAATGCATGCATTAATGAAGTATTTAATGTAAACTTTGCCCATTTATTACTTAGTGTTACAATATTTAAATTGGTACGAGGATGATAATTCTACCGATTCTAGGCTAATTTTGGTGATGTCTACCACTGTATGTATACTTTACAATACAAAAAGTAGCAAATAAATAACTAATATAAAGTATTCCTCACTGAAAACGGGAAATGCCAATATACTATCTAATTTAATAGGAATAATGAATAAGTTTTATATATATAATTTGTAGTTACTTCCTTACAACACCTCTTACACAACATATATTAAGGTAATAATAATAATAATAGTAAATAGTGGAAAATAGATAAATATTTATTTTATATGAGGTATCATCGGTTTACAGAATTTGTAGAAGGGACAATGTCCAAAAAACGGTAATGATGATTCCTGGTAACTTTAGTATAGGTACGTTCCAATGTACCTTTCTAATTATGCATTCATAGACCATTCTCCGTTATGTGTACAGTCAATTTTCAAGTATACTTACTATTATATGAGCAGACTCCATTATATGGTAGGGCAGTAGTAGTAGTAGTAGTAGTAGTAGTAGTAATAATAATAATAATAATAATAAGTGTAAGTTTTGAAAACTGGGGGCGGCAAAGTAAGCAACGAAAGTAAAGCAAAAGTCCAGTATAATAATAATTGTAATCATTGTCCCGTGTATGTATTTACAGAATGAAAAAACTTTTTCCCGGCAACTCGAAAAAGTAAACGAAATTTAGCTGTTGTTGGTGAACCGTGTGTACGTATTAATTAAAACATTGCAAAGTTGCAAATTAACGTGTAAGAAAAGGCAATATAGAAATTTTATAGATTCACCACCGTCATCATAATAATAATCTACAATGCATGTGTATTAATGTATATACATTTTATGACTCTATATGTGTTGATGTTTCCTGTTAAATATTTAAAAGTAAAGCAGCAGCAGCAATTCTGGTTTGTTTGCTACAATAATAATGATGATTATGATTACTGTAATATGCTAATTATGAGTAAATATTGTACTCTTTATAATACCATTTTATCGCGAAATACTTTATTTACCGCTTTCCGGTTTTTTGTGAGATTTTTTAATGAGATGTAGAATAAAACTGTTGGTTTCGAAATTCCACTATTGCTCTCTGTGTTGTTGCCTCATGTGCTATAATACGATCATCATCATCTTGCATTTTCAGCCTTACTGATGTAATGGACCATCAATTATTTGATTAGTCAGACTGAATGCTTATTTATTTACACAACATCCCTTTATATCATATCCTAAATTTTCATTTTTCGTTCAAGGTGTTTGCCAATTCCAGTGGTGCTCGTATGAAAAGGGGGGTTTACCGTATATAATGATGAAAATAAACTCATAAATAATATTTGGCAAAGCCGTTGCTCACGTGGAGAGTGATAAAAGTAAATAAATGAATATCTCACAGTTTACGAGTGGGGAAGTGTGGATATACCCTGTATACAGTACATTGTCCGACCGAGGTGACTCGCTATAGCGGACGGAAATAAAGCAGTCACCATAAATTTTCATATGGCATGCTGAGCAATTCAATGCTGACTCCTGGTTTGTGCATTCATAAAGCTTGCATTTTCTATAAAACTCGTAATAAGTGCGGTCTATTTATTTTTCATTTTCTCTGAGAAACGAGGCCTTTTCTAATGCTCCCCATATTCTTTACACAGTTTCCTCTCTCCCTCCAGCGAAGTTGCAGTAACAGCAATTGCAACTAAAACCATATTATAGCCTTTTTCCTGTCGTCGTTTTCATTCACTGAGCACAACACAACCAACAACGGAAAAAGTGTTCGATTCGAATGGTCCTCGAAAATCCAGCAAACGCCAACTTGTAGCTTGACGTTCGCTCTTACGGCTCGTTAGCAGTTTTTTGTTGAGCATTCAGTGTACAAAAACGAGCTCTCAGTTTATATTAGATTCCGGATTTGGGAACGGTATAGTAATAATAACATGACCAGGCGACGGAAAAAGTCAGAGTTTTTGTATCGTCTAGCTTTTCCGTGTAAAAAAATAAAGCTGGCAGTTTCTGGTACATCACATTTTTTATAAAAAGCGATCTGCAGTTATACGGTATACTTTCAAATGCCCTTATTTGTTCAAAATACACCTACCTCCGTCCCTATTCGCAGAACTCTTTTATATTTTGTTGTTGTGTGCGCAACGTATGAATGCTTTCACCCAATTGAAATAACACACATATATACACACACACGAGTTGCCTGTGCTTTCTTAGCGTGTGGTAAACCTTATTTGCAGAACTAATAATAGGCAACAACTCGGTAAGCTTTGGATCTGGTTCAAACAGCATCTTCTCAAAAAACGTGAGGATAAACCCAAGACAGTTTGCCGTTTGCCATAATATGGACGAGGTAAAATGTAAGCCTGTTTGTATTGCAGCACCGCAAAATTATGTTTTTTTTGCTTTCATTGTATGTGTGTGCCGAGTCTACTAACGGGCCAGATAAAGTAGAAATGATGATCACAAAAATGGATTAAAGTGCAGAGTACGTTATGACTTGCTGACGTCGTATTATGGACATGTCTAGGTATATATACGTTTGACTGCGCAGTCAAGAATCCAGGAAGCATGTACTTGTATGGGTATTGTTATTCGCAGAACAACAGCCACAGTTTCAGCTTAAAAGTATATATTTCCTAGAAATATGCATGGCGCAGTACATATACGGAGAAAATCGACATCAACGTCAGAATTTCCTTTTCATCATCATTTATTTTTAAACCCGCTACGCTGCCAGTAAAAAATTTGTATCCTAAAATGGGAAGTTCTTCCAACTTTTGAATGAGAGCTGTTTCACAAACTCCAAAACGAATTATTGTTGATTTAAATTGGAGCACAACAGTTGAAGTGGTATACGTAGAGCTGTGAAATCAATACTTTTTGAATGGACGTTTTTTTTCTGGTGGAGCCCATAGGCACAGTCAAGTGACTAGCCAAAATGCGTGTAGGTACATGTCATTATTTTGCGAGTGAAGAGTTTTTGTTGATGATTGTTTAATGTTTTGTTGGTCACAGATCTCTAAAATTTGGAGTTATTCTTAAATCTTTTGAGTCCTTTCATTTTGAGGATACATATAAATTTTTACGCTCTTTCCAATGACTGGTCAAAGGGGCAAAACAAATTCAGTGTTATTGATCAACCAACCCCAACTGGGATAGCCTATACGGGTCTAATGGACATAACGCAAGCAAGCTCTAGTGCACACTGAATTTCGGGGGAAGAGTGTCGGCAAGGAGTCTAATATTTTACAAACTTTTATGTAGCCAGAGGCCGTAAAACGAAATATATTGTTGAGTAAAGTTCAAAGAGAGCCTCTTCGTCTTGGACGTCTGACCACAGGGTGCGTAACTCATTACTATTAGTGTATCCAGTGGTAGTAGTAGTAGTAGTGGAAGCAGTAAGCTGAACATAGTACTGTAGTTACCGTAATAATAGTGAAATCTACTGAAAGACTGCTACGGGAAGAAAGTCTGTTTGCGGCAGTAATAAGTTAAAGTTATCAAGAATGAGGAAAGAAGCGGAAAACGGCAGGAAAGGAGAAAGACGAAAGGGAAAATAGTGGCGGCAACCAAGTGTGTAGAAATGTTTGTGGTCCAATATGACGTTCCAAGACATCTTCACACCACACCCCACGCTACAAATTTTCAGACCGAGTAAATACTTATTGTTAGAGTATGAAGCACCAGTAAAGGTAGGGCAGTAAAGATGCTCCTTATTGGGCTTACGTTCCGTGTTGGGCTAAGACTCGACGCGAGTGTAAATCGCACACCAGAATATAAAAAAGCGGTAAAAATTTGGTCTGTTGTGGTGGGAATACTCCGTTTCCTGCAGACACAATTGAACGATAGGGAGGTATATTCAAATAACGAAGTTTTAAATTCTGTAATAATGATGACAAGAATGATAAAGCATTTCACGTGTGCTCATGGAGTGTGAACTCCGTACGTTCCCTACATAATACCATTTTCAATAAAAATGAAATCATATCACGCCTGTGTATATGTATTCTTGACTGTTTATTTCACCGGGTACAACAGCAGAGTTCTCGTAATTTAGGCAAACTCGCCGGATTCTGTTGTTCTGTGTATCCGAAGGAAATCATTGGACATGTACCCATTTTGCTTTCTTCTTCGTTTTTGGTGTAGTTCTGCTATTTCAAAAAAAGTTTTATATAAGCTTATTAAGCCGACTCTAAAACTGGAGCGTGTGGATTGTGCAGATAAATCTAAATAATAACTACAAAAGGCAGTACGTGCAGAATTCCCACTCTTTTCCCGTTATACCATTGTTCCGGTATATTGCCTCTTATTTTCACTTTTTTTCAACTGATAAGATAAACAACAGTATTGCGATAACAAAACACTTCGTAGCCTCTACTCCTAACTCAAAATATGGAATTAATAAATCTTGCGCATGTTGTTCTTCTTGCACAGGCACACTTTTTCATGTTGGACTAAGGCGAACGGCGCGGCGGCGGTGGGTTGCAGCCTTTTAGGAACGCAAATTGGTGACGAGTATCTGCAATATTGCTGTAATAAAGAACATTTTTGAAGTACAAAATGGCCATAATTATCAATATCACTACGACCGCTATCCAAAGAAAAGGAGGTGAAATAATATGCAACAGAAAGGGGAAACTTGTAGTTTTAGCATCAAATTAGTCGAATTAGTTTACATACCTATTTTTGTTCCCAATGAGAGTAACTGTTAACGTCATTGGTCTTCCGCCTCTGTTTTGTTGTACATATTATACAGAACGTTTACTTAGCACAGTGACAGAATAACTCAGGTTTGGGTTTATACTACGAAATACATGTATATTTACAGACCAAGAAAAGCTTTCTGGAAACTGGCTTGATTCTTATCAGGATTTTCAACGTAGATACAAAATAGGGGGTAATTATATATTAAATCTAAATGCTGAGCCGTATTTGTAATCTTTTTCTTCACGCCTCCGTCCTTATCTCCGACAAACCACATTCAAATATATGGAAGAAAGCATTTCTATATGGGTAGAAGAACCTTTCCCTCTATCTTAGATACCATTGGTATATATAAATATGTCTACTTGTTATACGCCTACAATATTGACAGTCTCGTACAAAACGTAAATGGATGTAAGCTCCTAATTCCATCTAGGATTTACCAGTCCCTTTCTGTTTCACGTGTGCTGTCTGCCTTGCACACAAAGAATTAAAGTTCTTCCCTGACTGTCTCCTATATAGAACGTCCGTCCGTACAATGTAATACCCTGGTCCCGCATATACTGCAGGAATGTCAACCCGACTAACCCATAAACCTCGCGTCTTCGTGGAACCAGATAAAATCAACTTACACAAGAATAGATTTGCATTAGGAGAGAAGAAATAGCCGATTTTGGATGTATTATAGTGTTTAATATATGCATATATATACTCCCATTACCCAGTAGACTTGCATTATCGACACCAAAAGAGTAACATCTGGTAGAGATTCGGAGTGGCATAATGACGCTAATATAATACGATACGAGCATGTACGTAAATGCATACTCCGTTCGAAAAACAATTTTGGGTGGACTTTCACATTTTGTTTCTATTTCTCTCGCAAAGATGATCTTTAACTGGCGTGCTTCAGGCGTAAAAGGACTTTCTCTCTCTGTATGTTACGAGATCTGCAGGCATTCAAATGTGTTCGCTGTAATCTTGCTGGGCACAATACGAAGCAAATCGTGCTCCAGTGTCAATGTACATGCCTACTCTTCCTAATAATAACACAAAGATACCTATATACAAAGGACGTGATGAAGTAGTCACAGGGTAATCCACGAAACCCTTGACGCTAATCTCTTTTCACTTAACCAAATGCCACAACTGCTACAGGCTGTACACTTTGAAATACTGGAGAAAATAGGAATAAGAAGACGATGACGGAAATAATAAGAGCTAAAACACAACGGAAGTGGCACCGTCACCAGTTTCCCTTTCTAACGCTATCCACAAAGCCAAAAAGTAGATGAAAATGAAATGAAGAAAAATGGCTGATGGGAGCTAATGGAATGTATGTGTGTATGTCTGTGTAGCTGTTGGAATGAAGGCGCTATAAATAAATGTGCGTCTGCCATAATATAATGTAAGGGCAATGTGCGAATGAAAAGAGAGAAAGCAGACGGTGATGTAGGCTGGTTGAAATACGGAAAGGGCTTCATTCCTCGTTGGATGCCGTAATAGTTGGTCGTGTTATAACTACTAACCTCTTTCCCAAATGTGGATTTTATGGCGATATTGCCTACTCTACTAACGTGTACATTTAAACAGCATTTTGTGCCATAGATTTATCGCAAGGCATAAATGCCTTTATCAAATGACTAAAGGGTAAACACACACATACATGCGAACGTATATAGACAGACACACTATATATAAGTATATGTGTATGTGGGTGTGCAATATGTGTTGAAATTTCGAAATATAATGTGTCAGCGCCATTATTAATGTACCTAACCGGCAACGGTGTATCAGGTAAAGTACTTTCCATTTTTAAGTCTGTCTGGGTCAGGTTATTTGCTTCTTCTCCTGGATCCTGGATTGCCTTTGGATTTATGTACTTTTTAGACAGGTTGTTGGGCTGACAGCATTCATCTTTTAGAAAGTTAAAGAAGGCAGGATGCCAGGCACCTTGCGCCTTTGTACTCGTTGTTGGTATTACACACCATAATATCATCATATAGGTGAACCAAAACACATCTCACCAACTTACTTACCCCAGCCTCGTACTAATATACATGCTGATATTATTTTTCAACCAACATGAATGATATGACTTTGAACTAACAGGTTCTCTTAGAGTTTCAACCCACCTATATACTTGGTCCATTGTCCACATCTTGCGAAATGAAAAAATACGGCGGAAAATGCTCAAATGCGTACTACATGGAATCCTGTGGGAAAATCTTTATACGAGTTCGTTTTCGATACCTTTTGGAAACTACCATTATACTTATTCCCCAAGAAAAGTGTTCTCTTTTGTGCCTGTACTTCTTCAGGGGAGTCGCAAGGGAGAGCCGAGAGGAACTACTACAACTGAGTGAATGATGCATGCTCCTTTTTCTGTGTTACGAGACCATCACCAAATTTTATGTATGCGCAAACACAGCACGTCGTCGATGATTATAATACAACGTAATGCAGACAGCTTTCATTGTCATTATGTTTCTGTTAACTTCTACTATTACACATGGCGAAAAAAGTAAGTCGCGGTATATGAGTATAAGTATGCAGCATACGTTTGTTGCATAATAAATACAACGTGAAGGTTCACTTTTTATATATGATTCCCCAAGGAATTTATTCCGGATATATGCACCTCCGTCATACATGACAATCATTGAATAGAAGATTTCCATTTGGGTGAATCGGGTCGGAGCCCTTCTCCGTCTCTGTTACCACTTGGATACAGGGTAGGCATTTGGTATAATCTTGATAAAAAAGGACAATTCTAACTGCCCCTATACGAGGGCTTGATCCCTTTACTCCTTTCAAGTTTATGTTTTTGATATTCATGCTAGAGTTGTTGCACACCAGAATAATAATACGCGATGAGCTTCCTTACTTCTCAGGGAAATACCAGACAATGAAATGCATATCATATTTTTATATGTATATTGCATACTTAAATTGATTTTGTAGAACGTGGAAGAATCTAACTATAGGAAAAGGTTACAAAAAAGGACAAAACATGGGAATATTAAGGCAACAACAATAACAATAAGCTATAGCGCTCATGACTTTCTGCATAATAGCCAGGTTAAGCTAGTCTTCTTTAATGTGTGCTACGAACAACTTTTTGCGACAAATTGGATATGATTAACTTTTAGATATATGACATGTACAATGTATAATGTGCATATTGTAACGGAGTGTGCTCTATGACCCATCATGACGCCAACGGATGCTCCCAAATA